>PVIU01000041.1:328448-463476 GCA_004026605.1 Ondatra zibethicus | reverse complement strand
TGAACTGGGATTAAAGGTGTGAGCCAACACCACCTGGCTCTGTTTCTCTTTGAGACTGGATCAATCCAGTGTAGCGCAGAGTGGCCTTAAACTCACAGAGATCTGTCTGCCTCTCTCCCGAGACCTGGGATTAAGGGTGTATGCCACCACTGCCTGACCTCTAGTGGCTTAGCTCTGCACTCTGGTCTTCAGAAAAGCTTTATTTATTAAAACGCAAACAAACTTCTGAGGTTCTAGCATCCAACAAGGGCTTCGCAATGCTAGGTGAGCATTCTGCCTACATCCCCAGCCTGTTTGTGAGAGTTTTGACACAGAAACAGCAGTTTAGGATCTCCAGGACCCCAGCTCCACAGAGCCTTTTGTATCAGTTGGTTTTCATCTCTAGAACCCAATATATGACAAAATGACTCAATGGAACAAAGGCATATTTTAGCCCACAGCTTCAGAGGGTCCTATCCCCATGCTCTTGGGCAGAATATCATGGCACTGAGAATGTGGACAGGAAGTACAGAACGTTGCAGCTGATGAAAAGTGGCCAACATGAAACAGAACTGCAAAGAAACACCCCCAACAAATCCTCCTCCTAGGCCCTGCCTCCGATCTTTTTGCCACCTCCCAATAGTACCTCATATTGAGGATCCATCAAAGAGTTAATCCCACTTCTCAAATCAGAGGACTCCTCCTCTTTTTGAGATTTGGTCTCACTATGTAGTCCGGGATAGCCTGGAATTCATGGATACTATACTTTCCCAAAGAAACCTATTTTCAGTTTTGTCTTAGCTTAAGTTTCTTTTTGTAAAATACTTTTTATACTTCACATTTTTTATATTGTATTTTGGCCATCTTCATTCACTTCCCCCAACTCCTCCAGATCCACCCCCATTCCATTTACCCAACTGTGTGCCCTGATGTTTTTTATTGGAAACAATTTTTTCAGATAATATACTCTGATGACAATTCTCCCCTCCCCCAAGTCTTCACACATCCTCCTCATCTTTCCACCTACCATGCCCTTTCTTTCTCTCTCTTAAAAAACAAACAAAACACAGAATCCAAAGCAAAAGACCAATAAGACAAAAAAATGACCAAATAAAGCGATTTGAGATAAAAATGTCTACAAAAATATCATTCAGTTCATTTTGTGTTGGCAATCTGCCATCTACTTCTGGGCAAGAGGCCGACCCTAAGTGTGGTTAATGTACCCAGTAAGATTCTGTTGGAGAAAAGAATCTGGGTCAAGGACTGAGGTTAGAACACCCTTTTTCAGGTGCTTCTGACAAGGACAGATGTGGGGATGAAAAGCAGGACGAGGAAGTGAGGAATGCCCGGGAGCAGTGGTCAGGCACAGTTGGCTGCCTCAGCTGGTGATGGGGAACCAACCTTGCTGTATGAAGGTCCTGCGAAACTGAGCAGAACACAGCCCGGGTTGAGTCCACTCCTACCGTACGTGTGTGAGAAACAACAATCCTTACTTCCTAAGAGCCATGGGACCCAGAACAGTTTTGCAAGGTTGGGCATCAGCCTAGAACAGCAGGCATGCTGAATGCAGAGAGGTCCATGACCCTAACATGCAGCCTGTCCTTCCTTTTTTAATAACCAGGACAGACAACTTTACTCACTCCCCCAACAAAAACAGTGTGTGCTTTTTTTATCTCTGCGTTTTTACAACCTATTTATTTTACAGCTCCTCAGATACACATGAACTTGACTTTGAATTTCTGCTCTAGACTTTTAGTTTGGGTGGAGAAGGCTTCGGCAGGAGTCTGGTGTTTTCTGGTTTTTGTAGCTGGACCTAAGTTGGCTCAAGGTACCTTAGAGAACAAATTGATTTTATCTCTCATACACCGCCTCTGGGGGTAAATCCATGCTCACTTTAGTATCCTATGGACCTGCAGCAAAAGCAAGCTCCCAGGGTGTAAAAAAAGCCCTCAGGCAAAGAAGGCTACAGAGAGCTCAAAGCCCATTTGGTGCACTTTTAGCCTTTCCTATCCTACACAGGTAATTTCAGTTTTAAAATTGGGCCAGTCTGTTGGAAGAGACTCTTATTTCTTGTCATCACTTGGGTCTCTATTGCTGCAACAAAACACCATGACCAAAAAGCAAGTTGCAGAACAAAGGGTTTATTTGGCTTACACTTCAGCATTGCTGTTCATCACTGAAGGAGTGAGGGCAGGAACTCAAACAGGGCAGGAATCTGGAGGTGGGAAATGATGCAGAGGCCATGGAGGGGAGCTGCTTACTGGCTTGCTTTCCTGACTTGCTCAGTTTGCTTTCTTATAGAACCCAGGACCACCAGTGCAGGGATGGCGCCACCCACCATGGTCTGGGCCCTCCCTCGTTGATCACTAATGGAGAAAATATCTTACAGCTGGATCTCATGGAGGCATTTCCTCAACTGAGGCTCCTTCCTCTCTGATGACTCTCGCTTGTGTTAAGTTGACACACAAAACCAGCCAGTACAAATCTCCAGTCTAACTGTGCATCCACAGTCCCATGAAGGGCATTGCACCCCAGTGGCCAGCAGTACATTTCAGTTCACAGAAATGAACTATGGCAGAGTACAACTGTCTAAAAGATGTGCTGGCTGGAAGAGTGGACAGCTAGGGAGGTGTAAGACCTGGCCTTGCACCCCACCTCCCCGATGATCTCTGCAAGGGAAGCAAAGCAATTCTGGCGGCACAGCATGTCGTCTTTGGGTGGTAGGTAAGCAGGGAAAGGGTGGTGTGAGGTAAGAAAGTCACCTACAAAAATTAAGGACAGGTGAGTGGCAAAGTTCGAGGCATGAAAAATATCTGAAACATTCCTGGCTGAAGAAAAAAAAAACCAAGTGACTATAAAACACAATGGGCAGGTCTAGGGAGAAGGCTCTACAGTTAGGGAAGTTTGATGCTCTTGGGAAGGAGCAGGGCTCTGTTCCCAGCACCTATGTTGGGTGGATCACAAAAGCCTACAGCTCCAGCTCCAGGGACTCTGATGCCCTCCTCTGCGCGCGCACACACATGCACACACACACCCTCTTCTGACCCCCATGAGCACATACACACACACACGTTTAAGAGGAAAAGTGCAGTGGTTGTTGGGAGGCTCAGAGGTGATGCTTGGTTGGTGGCCGTCAGTATGCACAGTTGCGTTCTTCTCTGAGGCTGCACGGGAGCCGGGTACACACTGACAGGACCAGTCACCTGGATAGATTCCGCTTGGCCGGTTGATCCACTCATTACAGTCTGCCCACCTGGTTGATTTCCATTTCCAGCTGTAAAGGAGAAGCAAGTGGGGTGAATGACCAGAAAGAAAGATCTTCTAAACTGGCATCTCGGGTTGTGCTCAGTTCTTTGGCAGGACCGCGAGTCAGCTAAAGTCATGAGCTATCTGCTAGTCACCTTTATTTCCCAGCTGTCCCAAATTTATGGTGAGTAAACTTGTGAAATAAAGGGCGGAATGAATTTTAAAGCCTTGAGATTTATTGGACTCGGTGTGTGCTTATTGTCTTTCAAACCAAGAAATTCAAAGTGGGTAAGAACAACTTCAAGAAGCAGCCAAGCCTTTCCTGTTTTATTAATAAATAAGGACAGGAGCTGGAGGGATGCTTAGGGGTTAGAAGCACTGCCTGCTCCTGCACAGGATGCGAATTCAGTTCCCAGCACCCATGTGACAGCTCACAAACACCTGCGACTCCAGTTTCAAGGGATCTGGCGCCCTCTTCTGGCCTCCCCCAGCACCAGGCACATGTATGGTGTAATACATACATGCAGACACTCACATACATACATAAAATAAAAATAAATAAGTCTATTAAAATAAAAATGGGGAATAAAACATTGAGAATGAATTAGCCCAAAAGCCCAGTGACCAACTTAAGATCTAAAAGACAGATTTCAATGTAGAAGAACAATAGTAAAATTCTTTAAATACTTAATTGACATTAACAGTCGTATGTATGTCTCCATTCTATTCCATTGGAGATTTGAAATGTCTTTCTGTATTCATATTAAAAAGACACCACTGTACAGAGCTAGTTTCTCTTGCAACAGTATAGCTGTTGAGTCACAGGTCACCTCACACATCAAGCCGCATGATATCCCCAGTCTTTCTTCCCTGCAAAAGCACTACTATCTGCAAGAGGGAAGCAAGCTGCTCTGACCCTGCAGTCAAAGAGTACCGAATTCATCCCCCTGGCATCGTGGAATCAAACAGAGGCAACCTGACTGTAGGCAGCACAGTGTAGGCTACTCATTAAGCTTGCCTGCTGTCTCATGATATGGGGCCGTTATGTAAAGCACATCACCTGCACTGTGCTCTATGGTACTACACTGTAGCACCCCTGCAGCGGTATGAGCCAGGAACTAAGCTGGAGACTTAAAAACACATGCACAGACAGACAGAGGCATGGACATGGGCCATCCTTGATACAAGAGTGCCAAGTTTATTGTGCTCAAGGGCAGCTTATATAGGGCTCTGGCCACATCCCAGCTCTCGGGATCTTTCGGCTGCAGACCCATCAGAACCTACTCCCCTGCCATCAAAGTCTCATGCTCAGAGCAGCTGCAAACACAGGAAAAATAAGCCGCTCACAGGGAATTGAGGGTCCAGGGGTCCATAGCCCCCAATGGCTCCCAAAATTTCCCTCTTCTTTGGAAACCTCTAAGGGGGACAGGAAACTGTCTCTTCAGAATCCTGCACTGTGCATGGCATTAATTGTTAATTAATTAATATAGGAATTCCTTCTGTTTGCATGTTGCTTTCATTGTTTAATGAATAAGAAACTGCCTTGGCCTAGTTGATAGGGCAGAACTTAGGCAGGGAAGACAGAACTGAATGCTGGGAGGAAGAAAGGCAGAGTAGGAGAGAGACAACATGGAACCGCCAGAATCCGACATGCTGAATCTTTTCCAGTAAGCCACTGCCACATGGCGATATACAGATTAATAGAAATGGGTTAAATCAAGAAGTAAGAGTTAGCCAATAAGAGGCTAGAACTAATGGGCCAAGCAGTGATTTAATTAATATAGTTTCTGTGTGGTTATTTCGGGGCTAAGCTAGCTAGGTGGCCGGGACAAACAAGCAGGCCCTCTCCTGTAACAATTAATAATAAAGCTCTCCCCCAAAAGGACAATTCACCTTGCACCTCCTACCTCTCCTCTCCATGAAGTGAACTAATACCAACTACTGAGGACATTTCTTGTTTCCTGGAGGTGGGGTGGGAGAAACAGAGAGCGGCCATTTGCAGTGATTTATGGCACAGCACAAAGAGGCTGTGGCGATGAGTTTACATGTCACCTTCACTGTGCACAGGATCACGTCATCCTGAGAGTGTGAGTATGCTCGGATGACCCTAGCATTCAGGGCAGCGGGAAAAGCTGATTGGCCTCCATTAAGAAGACAGGTTCATCCAGGACTTAAAGGCCTCAACAGAGCAAAGCAGCCAACCACCCCTCCAGTGGTGGTTTAAATATAACTGGCCCCCATAATCTCACAAAGAGTGGCACTGTTAGGAGGTGTGGCTTTGTTAGAGTCGTATGGCCTTGGAGGAAGCATGTCACTGTGGAGGAGGGCTTTGAGGTTTCCTATGCTCAGGATACTGCCCAGTGAGTCAGCCAACTTCCTGTTGCCTGCAAAATGTAGCTTGACTTGACACAATGTGACCAGCCGCCTCACTATCCTGCCACCATAAAATGTAGCATCGCTCTCTGCTTTAGTTGACACCATGTGACCAGCCACCTCACTATCCTGCCACCAAGCTTTCCCTGCATGGCATGTTATTTTATGGCCAGGAGCTGTGAGGGCCAGACAGTAAGTCCCTCGTTTGTTGTGACCCTGGTTGGAGCAGTTGCTGGGGGTGCAGCCTTGATGGAGCAAGTATGTTGCTGGGGCAGAGCCCACGTTTAAAGCTTTGTCCACTTTCAGCTCACTTCCTGCTTTGTGCTGAGGTTGAAGATGCGCTCTCTCAACTCCCTCCTGCCACTGCTGCCATGCTCCCGCCCCCACCATGAATGACTCTGTTCCCACGCTCTTCCTTAACTTGCTGTTGGCAAACAGTGAGTTGTCAAAGCCACCAAAATGAATGCAGCTGACGTGATGGGCGGCACCCTCGGACTATGAACTAAAACAGACCCTTCAAGTTGCTTAGGTCAGGATTTTTGTCACAGCAGTGAAAAAAGCAGCTAAGGAAGAAAATGTGAGCATTGCAGCTGGGATGGAAAGGTATCCTGGCATCTGGAAGCCGAGGGATACCACAAAGTCACACCACACATCAAACCTCACACGAGAGATTTATAGGGAGGGAAAAACCAGGAGGGTGGCTGCCTCCATAAGAAACAGCAGCGAACTAAACAGGATCCAGGGCTCATAGAGAGTTTCTTGGGAAGGAGGCGGAGCTTTCCAGGGTGGAGGTTGGTGGGATTTCATGTCCAGAGATTGGGTTTTTACTCTGTTGGGTGGGGACAGGTTCCGGCAGTTAGGGAAGTTAGAGTGTTCTGTGAGTGGAACCTGGCAGAGGTTCACAGGGGAGGGGCCTGGCCACTCATGTGGCTCGAGGGGCTTACATTCCCCTTTTTTGTTTATTATTAATAAATGACAATCAGGTCACAGGAAAGGGGGTGATGTTACCATTAGAGTACTTCTGGCTGAATTAGGGCTTCGAGGTTCTTTGAGAAATCTTGATCATTATTATCAGGATGTAACCAGGTGCTGTAGGTCTCTGGTTTCATAGCTAGGGGATGGTAATCCTGTAACAGTAACTGGTTAAAAGTCTGATTAGAAATATCTTGGATCTGTTGTTGAAGAAATCTGGACAAGAAGCTTATAAGGCAGGACACAACTAGTACAATGAAGAAAAACAGGGAAAAGGGGTTAAGAAGGTGGTGTCCAGTTCCATATGTTGAAAGCCAGGCTGTACCTGTGGGTGTTACAGTTGTAAAGGAAAGATTTCCTGGGCATCAGAAGTCAGGCTATGCTGTGGGAGCTCCTTCTGCTCCTTCAGCTAATAGCCTTAAGATACCAGCCCATTTGGTCATGGTCTCCTTTGCTTTAAAAAGCAGCGGTAGCCCTGCTTTCACTCTCTTGCTTCCAGCTTCTGCTTCCGGCTGCTAGACTCTGTTCCTGGTCGTGCCCAGGGCTGTTGTCTAGGACAGTGATCTGTAAGTTTTTCCCCTTAAATAAATAGCCCTTTTATTAATCATAATTCCAAACTGGTGTGAAATTGTTTTGTGACTTACGCCTTCAAGGCTATACCTATAGCTGGGAAGGAGGGTTCCTGGATTCCTATAGATGGGAAGGAAGGTTCCTGGATTCCTATGGCTGGGAAGGAAGGTTCCTGGATTCCTATGGCTGGGAAGGAAGGTTCCTGGATTCCTATGGCTGGGAAGGAGGGTTCCTGGATTCCTATGGCTGGGAAGGAAGGTTCCTGGATTCCTATGGCTGGGAAGGAAGGTTCCTGGATTCCTATGGCTGGGAAGGAAGGTTCCTGGATTCCTATGGCTGGGAAGGAAGGTTCCTGGATTCCTATGGCTGGGAAGGAAGGTTCCTGGATTCCTATGGCTGGGAAGGGAAGGTGTCCTGACTGTCAGAAGCCAGGCCACAGCAGAGGGGAACGTTCTCCTGGCACACCTGTGTGACTTTTGAAGTACACATCAGTGACACCAGCAGAAGGGGGAGACAAGCAGTAGAGCAGGTAGAGGAGGGAAGAGCTGGAGAAGTTCAAGTGTCTCAGTAAAGTAGAAAGGCACACGGTGGAGCCCTGGAGGGTGTAGAAGATTCTCTCTTAAAAGGTCAGCGATAAGAGGCTTAAGTCCCCTGAGGCTGTGGTGAGAAAGTGAGTGTTGAGCCTGGATGATACAGTTGGTGGCTTTGATGAGGCTGACAAAGGGAACAAGAAGAGGTAGGTCACTAAAATTTCATCAGGACTAATTAGGTGGCCTGATGCTGTGATGTCTACCTGAGGTTCCCAGTGAGAGATGGCAGTGGTCAGGCTGAGGGAGCCCAGAACCTCTAAGTCATCCCCGGCCAGATCTAGGTCAGCTGAAGGGCCACCTGGGCTTGATGTCCCCATCCTCGTTGGACATGGGTGCAGTCAACACCCCAATGCCCTTCTTGACGGCACCTTGGACATGGTCTGGGTGATTTGTGAGGGATCAGGCAGACCCAGGCCCAGTGACCCTCCTGACTGCGTTTGAAACAGGGACCTGGAGGTTCTCAGGCTCCCGGAGGCCAGGGACCTGATCAGTTGCTATGGCCAAGGAAAGGCCTTCGCTAACATCAGGTATTTCTGTTTCAGGGCTTTTTCATCTCTTCCATGGTACACCTTAAGGCCCTTGCTAAGACTTCTGCTTGTGGAGTCTCTAGATGTTTAAGCTTGGCTCTAACATCAGGGAAACTTTGGAAGAAGCGGATCATAAGGAGCTGTTTTCCCTCTGGTGTAGTATGAGGCTGCTAGTTCATTTCCTGGCCGCCTGGCAGCTCAGACCCAAAATAACCACATAGAAACTGTATTAATTACATCACTGCTTGGCTCATTAACTCTAGCTTCTCATTGGCTAGCCCTTACATCTTAATTTAACCCATTTCTATTAATCTGTGTATCACCATGTGGCTGTGGCTTACCAGCAAGATTCCAGCGGGCAGCTTGCGTCTTTCTCCTCTGGCGGCTCCATGGCATCTCCTGACTCTGCCTTCTTTCTCCCAGCATTCAGGTTAGTTTTCCCCACCTAGCTCTGTTCTCCTATAGCTCTGTGATAGGCCCAAAGCTGTTTATCAATGGTAATCATAGCATACAGAGGGGAATCCTACATCAATCTGGGGTCTTGGGATATCCAGATTGGCATATTGTAAGAGAGCCTTTTGAGGCAGTCTATGATCTTAGATGTGCTGTCATGTTTGTCCCGGATGACCTCTTAAGCATAATTTATCTCTTTAAGGGTGGCCAGCGAGGATGCTCCCTGGGGTGTTGTAATTTCATTCAGGGTCCTGGTCATGGATTGCCTCTTCCCTGACTGGACAGGCAGCATATTGCTGAGAAAGGAGAAAGAGAAATCAGAGAGGCTGGAGAGGAAGAGAAGGAACTGTGTGGGCTGAGGCTTGTTAATGTAATCGAAAACAGTGGAAGAGTCATCTGGTTTGGGCCTCACAGGAGGAGTTTGTCCTTGAATGGCTTACATCACATGATCACTATCATCAAGTTGGAAGTGGGGTCACATGGCAAAGTCCATCCTTTCCAACCCTAGCCAAGATGGCTGTCATCCCAGTGTGGGAGAAAGCAGCTAAGGTGGCAGCAAGCCACATGTTTCCTTTAAGTTTTGCTACATATAGATTTTTAACTATCATTCCTGGTGTTATGAGTTTAAATTACAAGGTTTTAATCAGACCTGGCGCCAGCACGGCAATTGTAGTTCTCTGAGCGAGGGATGTCAGGATTAACACACAGCACAACTTCAGGTTCTGCAGACAAGCCTTTATTCCACTTTCTCACACAGTATATATAGCCCTCAGCAGGGGAGGCCGGGCCAGCAAAAGCAAGAAGCTCATCACCGTAGGGGTAAACATCTTTAGAAACATTGCTGAAAACAACAGATTGTTTTTGTTCTTGTTTTTGGAATAACCAACCACAAGAGTGCAAAACAGATCAAGTGGGGGTGCGAAGGCCTGTCCTCAAGGGACCCAACAAGACCCAATATACTTACAAATCTTGAGGTACAGAAAGTTTACATAATAGTTTTACAAATCTTGAGATAAAAGTTATACCTTAGCAAAAATTTTAGGGTTAAACCAAAACCAAAAGGGTATAAGATGAGTAGCAATACTCCCTATTGGGAACAGTCAGACCCTTTATTTTGTTTTGCTCTCCTTTCTCTGTCATACAGCAGGTGGCTCACCTGATATGAGACAGAGATTTTGGAAGAAATCTTTAAATAAGCATGTTTGGGTCTAGAGGAGGGAGAGCCAAACCTTAACTCTAGAGCCAAATTTTAATTCAAGTGGGACAGTATAAAACAACAGTCCAATGCCACTCATACCTCAAAAACACCTGAATCCCTGTAAAACTGCATCTAGTAAGGTGAGAACAAAGAAACCTTAGAGAGAGGATAGTTTCGTGTCCTGGATATAGACAAAGGATGCTGCAGGAGGGAGCTGAGACTGATTATCTAAGGGGTATTAAAGCCAAATTTGATTGCAAAAGCAAATACATTTAGGGCCCTTCAGGTGGAGAGGGTGGAGGTGTTCTAAGAGGCATCCCAAGGGGGAATAAGAGGATGTGGAAGACAGGTTCTCATGGATGAGGGAGGTGAGGGAAAAGGTCACTGTAGCCTGTGTAGTTGCGAGTGTCCCAGGACTCAGGGAAGACTGAACAAGTACCAAGTTGGTCAGTGGGTCATTACCATACTCAACGGAGTTAGGGGTTTAGCCTGGCTAAGACAGTAAAGACACTAGGTGCTTGGTGCCAGGGTTTCCATAGAGGTGAGAATGCAAGAAAAAACCGGGCTCTAGGGAAAGGGTCTCATCCACAGAAATGGGGTCACAAAAGTCACAAGGGCCTAAAGGAGCTGTGGACTTTTGGGTAGCTCCTGGGGGAAGGTGGGAGAAGAGGGCAGGAAAGGGCACAATAGTCTGGTTTGGCCTAAGGAAACTGCAGAGTTGCAGCTCCAAGGGTGGGAGATGGGGTCAAGTGAAGAGGGCCAGCTGTAGCCTTAAAGACCATGGCTGGGGGCACCTCTGCCTCCAAGAGTACCAGAGGCGTGCTGGACTCTCACTGGTCACTTCCTCAGACTCGAAATGTTTACACCGACCAAAGGGGAAACCTAGCTAATTGTTACCAGTTGTTGGGTGCTGAGCTGTCTGGTGAGCTAGACGACTCTGTAGCAGGAACTCTAGAGATGAAGGGTAGAGTCCCAGGATAGCTCGGACCATGAGCGAAAATGCAGGCCCTTGGAGAGCCTATCGGAGTCACCCAATGCAAGCATTGCAGCTCAGATGGAAAGCCGAGGAATACCACAAAGTCACACCACACAACAAACCTCACATGAGATTTATAGGGGGGGGGGGGAAACCAGGAGGGTGGCTGCCTCTGCTGGAGCAAGAAACGGCAGCAAAGTGAATAGGAGAGAGAGTTGAGAGTATTGTGGGAAGGGACTGGAACTTTCCAGGGTGGAGGCTGCTGGGATTTCACATCCAGAGATTGGGATTTTACTCTGTAGGTGGGGGCAGGGTCGGGCAGTTAGAGTGTTCTGTGAGTGGAACCCGGCAGTTAGAGGTTCACGGGGGAGGGGCCTGGCCACTCATGTGGCTCGAGGGGCTTCCAGTCCTGAGACATGGTGTCACTCCATCGAAACCAAACCATGTGACTCATGACCCTTTGGAACTGATTTTCGGGAGGAACTGGAAATAGCTTGGAACTGTGAGCTACAGAAGCCCTACAGAACTGTAAGCAGTTTAATGGGCTATTATTGGGGGAGATCAGAAGGTGAATGCAGACAGGAAGACTGGCTCCTGAGGTGTCAGAGAACAAGGACTCTGCTGTCACCATTTGTATTACAATGCAGCTGTGGTAGAAGGGAGCCAGACATCTGGACCTAACAGCAGAACTGCAGAATTGTCTACACGGTGCTGATTTTGCATGCATGAAAACACAAGTAGGAAGGGGCAGTGGAGACTTGCAGAAGTTGCAGAAGGTTACTAAAGCTAGCAACATGTGGCAGGGTCAGATTTCCAGCAAGGGAGCCCTGTGAGGCTACAATATGAATCTATAAATGTTAGGTCTAAGTTGCAATGAAGACTTCAAAATATTGTAGATGACAAGGCCATCATACATATAAGTTTTAGGCATGTGTAGAACCATGGAGAGAGAGAGAGAGAGAGAGAGAGAGAGAGACTACATATACTACAAGTGGGCAAACTAGCGGGATAGGGCTACTCACTGAAGTTCAGATGATGCCACTACAAACCCCAAACTATAAACACGACGCTGTAGAATGGTAATATTTGCTCTTTTCGTTATGTGTTGGAAGTGCGACTCTCATGAATTCTTTCTGTCCTCATGGTTCAGCAAGAGTGGAGAGACGTTGTCAGAATAATTGGTTTGATGTCCATCTTATGCTTCAAGACATAAATCTCAGGTTCCTGGACCAGTTTCTGTATAGAACATCATTTTTCAGACGGTAAACCTTTGAGCTAACAAGCTATGAAACCAATGTGGTAAACTTTAACCAGGCAAACGGAAGGAAAAGATTAAGCATGCATCACAACGTGGAGCTTCGACTTTGGTTATATGTTTTTTATTGTTCAGATTTATTCACAAGTATTCACCTTTTTTCCCCTTGACTTTGGACTCATCATGTGATTTGTTTTAGCCAATGCACTATAGTGGTATATTATTTCCGTTTTAATAATAAAGCTAGCCTGAAGATCAGTGCAAATCAGCTACACTAGCTATACTACTACTATAGAGGCCAGGCAGTGGTGGGTGGTGTATGCCTTTAATCCTAGCAGTCTTGCTAGTTAGCCAGAGAGATTCAGCGGTGGTACTGCACACCTTTAATCCCAGCACTAGAAAGGAATTAAAACAGGAGAAGACAAATCTCACGCGCAGTCTCAATCTGAGGATTCATGGAGGCAGGATTGCCCATTTTCAGCCTGAGGTAGAGGTAAGAGCCAGTGACTGGCTCCTTGCTTTTCTGATTGAACCCCAATATCTGTCTCTGGGTTTTTATTGTTTGCGATACAATGTACTGGAAGCAGAGGAGGCATGATCAAAAGGGTTTGAAGGACATTGTGTAGCACAGCTTTTACTCTTTTGAACTTCTGCCATTTCCATGAGAAAAAAAGTAGGCTCAGGCTAGTCTCTATGAAAGATAGATGAGGAAAAACCACCCAGCCAGGTACAGCCTATGTCAGCCAGTCACTGACCACCCACATGAATCATCCCTGTGAAGGCCAGCATCCTGTCCAATACAAGCCAACTGTCCCTAACCAACCCACAATAATAAGGTGAAAATAAACACATGTTCTGGAATGCTCGTGAGCTGCTCCAAATCTCCATTTGTAATGTCAGCAACATGCACGGTAGTGAGTCACACAGATTGGAAAGGTATTGGTCCAAGCTCCAGGCTCTTTCATTTCTTCCTGTTTTGACATCACTGAGAAGGCTGCTCACCGTGGTGGATGGTGCAGCTACACAGAAAGACGAGAGAGGGAGCGAGAGGGAGGGAGGCCTGCAATGGACCTCACGCTGGCATCTGAGGTCCTGTGACCCTCTTCCTAAGTGTTTTCAGTGGCTTCCATTTCAGAAAGGTGTCTGCTTGGTTGAAAGTTCTTTATAAATAGTATTAAGGCCTGGTTTCCTCACTATTAGCTATATTTATACGCCACCTCCCTCATTAATCCTAAAGAGTACATAACATTCAATGTTGGGAGTAAAAGTAATAACTTCCCTCTTTATAATTTGGTTCAACTTAATATTTCCTTTTAAAAAATCATTTTATGTGGATGAGTGTTTTGCCTGGATATACACCTATGTATCACCTGCATGCCTAGTGTCTGCAGAGGCCAGAAGACGGCATCAGATCCTCTAGAACTGGAGTTACAGATGGTTGTGAGCTGCCACGTGGGTACTGAGAATTGAACCTGAGTCTTCTGGAAAAGCATCCAGTGCTCTTAGCTGCTGAGCCATCTCTACAGCCCACAACTTAATACAGTCTTATCTATTATATCTCAATTTATAAAATGTGGACTGCCCCAAAGAGGCTTCAGGTATCTTACAATTAAAAACTTAATTTTCAGAATGTAATTCATGGCTCAGTTATAACCATTTCTAAGAACTATATTAATAATTTCAAATATTATTTACCTCATACCTACTACGTTTTTTAGTACTGCATTCTAGAGAGCTGCCCTCTGGGGACACAGTCACAGTAGCTGAGTCACCTATAGTGTCTAAGGGACATTGGGAGGTAAAGGCTGAGCCAGATTTCTGAGTCCGAGAGCCTAGTAAGGCCTCTGGAACACACCATGTCGTTGAGCCTGTGATCCCCAGCCAGACCTGAGCAGAGAAGCAGTGGTAACCACAGCAGCCTTGTTGTGCCAGTTCCTAATACCAAAATCAGAGCTTTTGGTGCCGGCAATGTAGATCTGTGTGACATCAAGGTCTGACGCCCCACAAGGCAAATAAACATATTTTTAAAAAGAACTACAGTTGTAGAGAGAAAAGGAGAGAAGGCTGTGGCGTGCACTCCAAGTTCTGAGAGCTGAAAATGTGACCTGGGTTGAAACAAAGTAACATTTTTCTGACTATAAAAACTAATGGATTGGTTTTTGTAGCCATGATTGTTTCCTCCTCCTCTGAAGTTCTCCTTATAGTTCCCTCTGTTGGGCATTCCACCTTTGTTGTAATTCCCTCTGTTTGAGTAACCACCTTAGCCAGGAAAAACAGGGCCGCGGGGGTATGGATAGCCAATTCCACCAATTCCACCACCGCCACCTCTCTGTGGCATATTGCCTCTCCTATTATATCCGCCACGATTCCCAGGAGCTCCGCCTCTGAAATTACCACCATATAAACATTCATGAAAGCAAAACACTTATACACATAAAATATGTAAATCTTTAAAAAAAAGACATATTGAATCCTCCACATCCTTTACGGCCACCACCTCTGTTGAACTGGTTCTTGCCACTCTTCTTTAAAAAAACTAATGGAATAAAATTAAGACAGCTGAAAGAGGCATGGGTGTGGACACAAGGGTAAGTGGTGGTGATGGCAGTGTGCCCACATGTGTACTCAAAGTGTCACGGTTTGAAGCAGTCCATTAAAAACAAAACAGGGAAAACCTCTGTGCATAGCAACACAGTTATCCAGAGAAACCGTGTCCTGGCGTTACTACAGAAGGTGCTACTGCAGAAGAGACCATTGTACAGATTCAAGGTGCCATCTCCTTGGTTCCTTCTAGAGGAGCAGATTCATTTTCCCCAGATGAAACCTTCCATCCTAGGAGGATGCTCATTAAGACTCAGGAAGCTCTAGAGCAGAGGTTCCCAACCTTCCTAATGCTGCAGCCTTTAATGCAGTTCCTCATGCTGTGGTGACCCCCAATTATAACATTATTTTCATTGCTACTTCATAGCTGTAATTTTACTACTGTTATGGATTGTAATGTAAATATTTGTGTTTTTCAATGGTTTTGGATGATGCCTGTGAAAAGGCCGTAGGACCACAAGGGGCTGCGACCCCCAAGTTGGGAACCACTGCTCTAAAGGGAAGCTTTCTAGGGTTCAGGAAATAAAAGACAATAATCTCAACAAGCTCCTGGAACTGACCAGACACACAGGCTCTTCCATCCCATGTATACAGCAGGGAGAAATGCCAAGAAGACTCTGATTTGTCAGGCTGCCTGTGAGCGTTCCAGAATATGTCCATGCTGGGTGAGCTCTTGGTGGTGCAGCTGCTTTTCAGACACCCATGGCTCTGCAAAGTAAGCCCAGCAAACTCACTGCTTCCACGGTATCCTTACTCTGGCCTACTGTTTCCCTCTCCGGGCTGAGTCAATCCTTCTTCACACCTCCCCCCAAACAGTCTCCTAAAACAGTGGTGTTACACACACATGTGCCCGGTATGTGCTTGTGTACACATAGAGAGGCCTAAGGTTGATGTCAGGTGTCTTCTCTGATTACTTCCCCTTCCTTTTTAAAAAATTCTCAATAAAATACTGGCAAACCGGATCCAAGAACACATCAAAAAAATCATCCATTACGATCAGGTAGGCTTCATCCCAAAAATTATTTTATTGTGTGTGTGAAAGGGTATGAGCTTGTGAATATGGGTACCCATAGAGGTCAAAAGAGGTGACTGAATCCCCTGAGGCTGGTGTTACACATGACTTTCAGCCACCAAGTGGGAACCTGGGAACTGAACTCAGTCCTCTGGAAGAGCAACAAGCACTCCCAGCCACTGAGTCTTCCTTCCCCCTTCATTTCCACTACATTTGAAGCTCACTGATTCAGCTTGGCTGGCAAACCAATAAATTTCAGAGATTCATCTTTTTCCAGCCCCCCAGTTTCACCCCTTGACTGAATTACAGACATGCACCGTCATGCTCACCCCTGGCTGATTTACAGACATGCACCGTCACGCTCACCCCTGGCTGTTTACAGACATGCACCGTCACGCTCACCCCTGGCTGTTTACAGACATGCACCGTCATGCTCACCCCTGGCTGTTTACAGACATGCACCGTCACGCTCTACTCTTTACTTGGATGTTGGGAATATGAACTCAAGTCTTCGTGCTTTTGTGGCAAGCACTGAGACTTCTCAGCCTCATTCAATTTCTAATCTTTATTTTTCATAACAACCATTTACATCGGAGTGTTTACCATATACTAATACCTATATTTCAGTCACTAAAGCCTTTACAGCAAATCCATACTGTAGTAATTCTATATATTATGGCTTATTGCCTCCAATCAGCAATAAAGTACTTTAAGAGCTTTATAGTATAGTTTCATGAGTAGTAAAGTTTCTGGAACATGTTATTTCTATGATTACTTCCATAAACTAATTTAATGTTACTTTGTTTCTAGGGATCCACACATTTCATTTTATCTCCAAATTCCCAGATTGTTTCATAATGTAGATCCCAAGGTTCCTAAACACTGACTTTTAAATGAATACACATCTGTTTTTATAAATAGAGAATTCCCCCCATTTCCTTCTATTTTTATTTTTTATTTCTTGGTTTTGAGGTAAAGTCTCACTATGTAGGTAAGGCTGGCCCAGAACTGACAAAGATTTACCTGCCTGTTTTCTAAATGCTGAGATTAAAGGTGTGCACCACCACACTCGGCCTCCATTTATTTTCAATGTATTTATGTGTCTGTGTTTGCCCTTCATGTGTGAGCGCTTCTGGAGGCCAGAAGAGGACATCAGGTCCCCTGGGGCTAGAGTTACAAGCAGCTGGTTGTCTGCATAACATGGATCCTGGGAACAGAACCTGGGTCCTCTGGAAGAGCAGCAAGCATTCTTAACTGCTGAGCCATCTCTCTAGCCCCCAAATATATGTTTTTAAAGTCTTAAACAGGAAAAAATACAAATTCTATTTCTTAACTCTTAAAACTTAGGAAGAGAATACATAAAGTTTCAGTGTATCAGGAGTAGGCTAAGATGTAAACTCTGAACTCTGTCTAGTAACTTTAGCCAATACATCATTACAAAACAGGAAGAAGTGTAGCAAGTCACTAAATCATGTTTAGAAGGCTTTGTAAACATTCAAATGTAACTATCCCAGACAAATGTATTGTTTTTAAATATATGGGAATTTTGCAATTCCTACACAAATAATTTGAGAATTTAAAAAATATTCTTTGGCCAGTATTGTGAGATATTTATACGCTGTGTGATGATATATTGCTGCGAATGGTTTAATAAAGAGCTAAATGGCCAATAGCTAGGCAGGAGGTATAGGCCAGACTTCCTGGCAGAGAGAGAAAGAGGAGATAATCAAGGGGTAAGAAGATGCAAACAAGACATGGAGTCAGACATACAGAATGAAAGAAAGATAAAAAGCCACATGGTAAAATGTAAATTAATAAAAGCAGATATTTAAGTTACAAGAACTAGTGGGGACAAGCCTAAGCTAAGGCTGAACTTTCATAATAACAAGTCTCCAGGTTGTTATTTGTGAGCTGGCTGCCCAAAGGGAAGTCCAACAACAGGCCAGTTAGATAGCTCAGCAGGTATGGTTGTTGAATAGGTATGACTCCCATAACCTCATGTGTTTGAATGCTTGACCTATAGGGAATGGCACCATTAGTAGGTATGGCCTCGCTGGAGGAAGTGTGTCACTGTGGGGGCGGGCTTTGAGGTCTCTTTTGCTCAAGCTTCCCTCATGAGACAGTCAGTCAACTTCCTGCTGCCTCTGGTCAAGATGTAGCCAGGACTACATCTACCTGCATGCTGCTATGCTCCCCATCATGACAATAATGAACCAAAAATCCAAAACTGTAAGCAAGCCACCCCAATTAAATGTTTTCTTTATAAGAGTTCCTGTGGTCTCTTCACAGCAATAAAAACCTTAACTAAGATAAAGGCCTTTGTCAATTTCATTTAACTCTTAAGATTGTGGGGGTGACCCAACATAACAGCACATGCCTACAATAGCAACACTAACAACTGGGAGGCAAAGGTAAGCAGAACAAGTTTGGATATACAGTGAGTTCAAAGCCGGTCATGGGCAACAAAATCCTATCTCAAAAAACAAGCAAACTCAAGGTTATTTGCTTTCACCATCTTGTACATAAATAAATCAGTAAATGGAGGTGTAAGGCAGATTGGATCCAGCAGGAACTGGCTTGACCTTAGGCAATCTCAGCACAATCACAACACTGTATGGTTGTTTTCATATTAAACTTCGACTCAGATAAACATTTCTGAAGTTGTTATTTTTCAGGAAAGACAAAAGAATAAATTCTTTGGAAAAATTTGTAATAGAAAGGAAATCATTCGGAAATTGGATAAAATGAACAAACAGGGCCTCTTCTATGCTTCCTGTTAACCTCCAGTAGTTGGCAGAGCAGGTGTAGTGCTGCTTGTTTTGTGAGCACACAGATGCTCTCTTCTTCGGTTCTACTTTTGAAGTCCTGTTAGAGCTCTTTTACATTGTGTGTTATTTTATTTACATTATAACAATTTGATTTATCTGATGCGGGAGAATTGTCTCCATTCTGTCAATCATGATTTAAATAAACGCTGATTGGCCATTAGCCAGGATGTATAGGTGGGTCAACCAGACAGGAAGTAGAGGCAGGGCTATTAGACCAGGAGAATTCTGGGAAGCAGGAAGTTCTCTCGGCATTCATTCCAGGCCACCAAAGAAGCAAGATGTGACCTGCCCCACTGAGAAAGGTACTGAGCCATGTGGCTAACATAGATAGGGATAATGGATTAATATAAGCTACAGGAGCTAATGGGAGGCCTGAGCTAATGGGCCAATCAGTTTTATAACCTAATGTAGACTCTCTGCATGAATTTCTTTGGGACTTGCTGGCTGTGGGACCTGGTGGGAGGCCAGAAACCAACCAGGCCCTCATACTACATTTATCTCTTAGTTGATTGATTCCGTAAACATGTATTCCCTTAAAATGGTAACATAGACCCATGGTAAAGAGTCTAACCATACAGAGTACACAAGAAGAGAAACACCACCTTTCATCCCAGAATCTGGCACATCCTCCTGAGGTAACAAATGTTTATGTACTCTTGAAGAAATATTCTGAGCATATGTGGGTAGCTATACATACCGACCTTGTATAGTAAGGAGGCCGCTAGTTAGTTCCTGGATGCTTAGCCCCAAAATAATCACACAGAAACTGTATTATTTAAATTACTGCTTGGTCCACTAGCTCTAGCTTCTTATTGGCTAACTCTTACATCTTAATTTAATCTATCTCCATTAATCTGTACATCACCACGAGGTTGTGGGCTATCGGCAAAGTTTCAGCACGTCTGTTTCTGGCAGCGGCTGCATGGCTTCTCTCTGACTCCACCTCCTTTCTCCCAGCATTCAATTTAGTTTTCCCTGCCTAGCTCTGTTCCCCTATAGCTCTGCTATAGGCCTAAAGGAGTTCCTTTATTTATCAATGCTATTCACAGCATATAGAGGGGAACCCCACATCACCTCCCCTTTTCTGTTTAAATGAAAAGGAAGAATTTAACAAAACAGGTATCAAACAAGAATTACAGTTGCAACATTTATGTCTACTTTATCTTTTATCATAACTAAGGAAAACTATAATTATAACTATCAATTCTTCAACTCCATCAAAGACTCCAGAAGGATATGATATTACCTAAGTTAACAGGAAGTGCATTGTAAGCTGCTTCCAAAACTCTAGAATTGACAGAGACATCTCACTGCCTGGACAGTCACCCAAAGTTCTTCTATACCATTGGGGCATCCATCGTCAGCCTATAGGCCCATAGTATCCAACAGACTTTTCCATGAAGCAGGAAATTTCAAAGACAGTTCCACATATATTGGCAGTTTTTCAGTAACTTTTTTCTGTGTCCTGCAGAATGTCTAGCAGACTCTTTCATGAAGCAGGAACCCTGAAGGATCATCTCACCTTTAGGCAAGCTCAGCAGTCATATCTCAGTTCACATGATGAACTGCATGTCCAGTTCATCAAGAAGTCTAAGCAATAGCATTTTCTTGCCCAAATGGCTAACAAATTCCATGCCCATCTTCCTCTTGAAGTAACTGGTGCTGCCAGGATCAGATGTATCTCATTGTCATGAAAAGTCCTAAGTTATTAAAACATTTTAAATGCCATATTCTAAAGATCTTTGAAAGATTTGAAGAATACCTATCCATCTGAAATACAACTTTGTACATCTAGAAAATCTAACATGACTACAAGCTTGACTATTATAGATTACTATCTATTAACCTATATTTCTTAATTATACATTACATTTTTAAATGAGCTGCACAATCACAATACCTTAATCAAGAGCAGAAATATATATGTATATATATATATATAGTATAATAAAAATTGACCTTAAATTTGTATCAATAAACCAAGATACATACCCATGCAAATCTCTATAGCATACCCTCTTTTAAATACAAAAAAATTATAAACAATATTTGGGAATATGGGCATAGTTCTCTCCAAACTGCTTCCTGCTTTTTGTTGGCCAAAGTATTTTTTGAGGGGTGTTTAAGGTAACCTTTCATGGTCTCTTGGTCCATCAAACTACATTAGTCTGGGATGATTCTGCAGGTTCTCATCCTCTGTGGAAACAAAAGAAGTACCTCTTCCAAAGCAACATATCCTTAGACCCAAATTCTGAAGTCAAGATACCATTATAATATACTTGCTGGCTTAGTTTAGCAGCCCATACAATGAAATGTCTCTCTGTACTTAGCTCCTTCACAGTCAAAAAATTCAAAGAAGACACAATAATATACATAATTCAGACTCTTTGCATATTGCATCTTTACATGGCTTTTCATACTCTATTACTTTTTAATATTTATCTTCTTATCCTTACCCCTTTAATCTATGGCTGTCTGTATTCTGTCTCTTTAAAGACTTTTTAATTAACCATTTGTTTCCTTTTATGACTCTTTATTTCTTCTCTCTCCCAAGCCTACATACAATTATCCAACACTGTGACCCATTTAGAGGTCTTTTATGTCTGAATCTGTCCTATTGTGTATCTGTAATTCTTTACTGTCCAGGAGCACTTCTTAAAATGCTAAGCGCTTCTTAAAAACTTAAGGTGCACCATTGCTAGGTGAAATACGGCACTTCCTGCTTGCCCTGCTCAGCCCAGCATGGCGGAGCTGCTCGCTGCCTCTGAGAGCCATGCACAATGCCCCATCTCTAGGCACACAGCTGGTCCATGTTGCCACCAAGCAAATCACAGCACATTGCTCACAAACCCTGTTCAAATGCACAGTCTCCTGAAAGAGCCAGAGGTAGGGTTGGCAGCACGGCCCATAAAGCCAGCATTTCAAAGCAGCGTGGCTTTTTTCCTGATATACTGAATCAGGAAAACCTCTCTTAAAGGAGCTGCAGCACGCCACCAGCAAACAGCAAGAAGTTGTGCTAAATTCTGTATTTATGTGTCTAAAATTACTTTTTAAGCTCTCTCAGGTTTTAAGTGGATTTTAGTTAGCCATGTTGGTGCCAATTTGTAGTAAGGAGCCCACTAGCTAGTTCCCAGATGCTTAGCCCCGAAATAATTTCACAAAAACTGTATTATTTAAATCACTGCTTGGCCCATTAGCTCTAACTTCTTATTGGCTAACTCTTACATGTTAATTTAATCCATCTCCATTAATCTGTGGATTACCACGAAGTGGTGGTCTACCAGCAAAGTTTCAGCACGTCTGTCTCTGGCAGTAGCTCCATGGCTTCTCCCTGACTCTGCCTCCTTTTCCCCAGCATTCAGTTTAGTTTTCCCTGCCTAGCTCTGTTCCCCTATAGCCCTGCTATAGGCCCAAAGCAGTTCCTTTATTAACCAATGATAGTCACAGCATACAGAGGGGAATCACACATCAGACCATGTGTGTGTGGGTGTGTGCACCCTCATGTGAACCTTAGGCATTATGCATTTTTAATTTTTTTATTACTTTAAATTATGTGTTTATGTTGTGAAAGTATTTCCACATGAGTGCAAGCAGTGACCAGAAGTGTCTGGAGTTGGAGTCGCAGGTGGTCTTGAGCCATGATCTGAGCAGTGGTAATTGAGCTCCAGCCCTCTAGAAAAGCAGTACATGTTCTTAACCACTGGGCCATCTCGAGACCACTGTATATACTTTTGAGACAGGGTCTCTCACTTGCCTTTACTTCAAGTTCACTAGGCCAGCTGATCAGCTTTTTTATGTAGGTTGTGGGGGCTGATCTCAGGTCCACAAGAATTTATCTACTGGTTGAGCTATCTCCCCAGCCCTGCCCAATGACTTTTCACTTAAAATACTTTCAAGTTTTGTCAAGATTTGATATAAGCAGGTATGCTTCATCCCTGAAAATATCTTAAATTCCATTATGTGTTCTGGTTTTAAGAAGCCAAAAGCCTTGGAGTCAGGTGTGGTGGTACAGGCCTTTAATCTCAGGAGGCATAGGCAGGTGTATCTCTGTGTGTTCAAGGCCAGTTTGGTCTATGTGGTTGTGGCTACATAGAGAAACCCTGTCTCATAAGTAAAATTAAAAGCTAAAAGCCAACAGCATTTAGCTAGTAAAAATAATTTAATTGTCTGCAAAATTATTTTTGTGGTTTGTGTGCAAATGTTCAATTGTGCACAGGTATGCATGTGTACATGGAAGCCAGAGGTTGAAGTCAGGTTGTGAACAGGTATGTATGTGTATGTGGAAGCCAGAGGTTGAAGTCAGGTGTCTTCTTCAATCTTGCTTGTGATATGTGTCAAACGTTCAGTTGTATACAGGTACGCATGTATATGTGGAAGCCAGAGGTTGAAGTCAGGTGTCTTCTTCAGTCTTGCTCTATTTTATTTATTTTTTGAGACATGACCTCTCTATGCAGCCCTACCTGTCCTGGAACTCTCTATGTGGACCAGGCTGTCCTGAAACACACGGAGCTCTGTCTGTCTCCTGGATATTGGTAAAAGGCGCACCACCACACCCACCTGTTATGAGACAGTCTCCTGTTCAACTCTCTTCCTGCCGCTGCTATGTTGACAAATGCCCTTTAAAAAGCAATGTGGTTATTTTGGCTCACAGTTCAAGACTATAGTCCACTGAGGGGAAGCTACAGCAGGTGAAGCCTGTAGCAGCTAATCACACTTCATATAATCTTTTCAACTTGAAGGGATTCAGAACCACCTTGGAAACAAATCTCTTGAACAAGTTTGTATGGGACACCCCAAATGAAGAAAGCACCATTTCATAGACCAGAGTCCCAAACTGAAAAGGAGCAATAGAGATTAGCATCAGCTTTCACCTCTCTCTGCCTCCTGACTGTAGATGCCATGTGACCAGCTGCCTCCGCTTCTGCCTCAGTGACATCCCTGTTGTGGTGGATAAAGCCCTTGAACTGCACGCCAAAATAAACCCTTTCTGATAAGAGCCTTTGGGGTCCAGCCCCAAGAACCTCTTCAGGGTTCAGATTGAACACAACAGCAAGGGGAAAGAACTTTTTCTGAGGGTGAATGAATTCCCTCACACGTGCTTTTTCCAAGCCAATCTCTTTATTGTTCTCTCTTTATTTTTCTGCCATTTTGAAGTTTCCAGTTCATATATACACACAACCAGCAATTCTCTGGCAAGAGCAAGGTTACAAGGCTTGAATTTCTCAACGTCATAAAATAGAGATGACAAATAATTGTCAGCTTACATTATGGCTCAAGGGAGGCGAGGTGTGTAGAATGCCCTGACAACTCTATGAGGCAAAAAGGCCAACCAAGGAGCTTTAAATTCTAAGAAGGAAAAAGGTGAGTTCGTGTGCTATGCTACATTCCTAAATAAGTGTGACTAATCAAGCTAGAAGTTTGTAATCAATAAATGTAAATAAGGGGGAAAACACAGAGACAGTGTTTCCTGGCTCTCTGGTAGCTTGCTGGAACACTAGCTCTGAGAACAGCATCAGGGTAGCCATGGCAACCGGCGTAAACTGCAGCATTTGTTCGGAATTAGCATTTTCATTAAATGTTAGCTGGCTAAAGGGGACCTCTCAGATCTAAGAATTACATTTTTGGTTTATTGGAGACAGGGTTTTTCTACGTAACACCCTGGCTTTCCTGAACCTTACTTTGTAGACTAGGCTGGCATGGATCTCATTCACAAAGATCTGCTGCTTCTGCCTCCCAAGTGCTGGAATTAAAGGGGTGCACCACCAACACTCCACAGAATTACATCTTTCACCCTAAGTGGTTAGAACAAAGGGAAGGCCTGTAGTTACATAGTATAAATTTTGGAGCCTGACACTTTCCAGCTGCCCAGGCCAAATGATGTTTGTTCCCATGGTGCCTGTGTGAAAAGGATTACCTTTCTCTGGAGTTGGTCAAATGATCTATAGCCTTTTCCTCTTATCTCTCAGGGTTAAGACACAAACAGTTAATCTCCCAGACTAAGATCTTGTATCCATAAACCACGGTGAAAGTAAATACGGAGTATTAATAGCCTGTTAAAGTTAGAGAGGGTTAACTAGGTTGGTACTTCCCCGTATCAGCTGAGGGTGAATCCAGGGCATCCAGTCCTCCTTATCTGTGAGGGCTATGAATCAACAAACCTATTTGTGAAGGTCTCGATTGTGGTCTTTCTGTAAGACTCTTGTCCTGGACAAATGTCCCGCCATAGAAGATAACTGGGGGGCGCTGGCTTCTAAGTTTATATCCGGGAATGGAGCAGATATTTGACTATAAGAACAACAATTTTCACTGCATTACTTACGTTCACACCAGGATCCCACAGTGTGGGGAAAAAGGCATCCAATACACCAGTACATAGGGAAAATTGTGCCCCAATAGTTGATTACTACACCGCCTTGAGGCCCACTGCAGAGGGGAGCACTAGGGCTTCACAAGGGATCCACAGCAAGAACAGCCTCTACTCAAAAGGCAGAGCTCCCAATGCCTTGCATTTGGGCTTGTCTCCATCTGAATGCATATTTCCGGTAAATTATCAGCTGAAACCTCACTGCATAACTTGTGGCTCAGCGCCTTCCACCCTTAAGCTGCTTTAGTCAGGTATTTTATCACAGCAAGGAAAAAAACACCTCACATTTTAAAATTCACACACATGGGGTGGTGGTGGCTCAAACTGTACTGCTTGTTTCAAGACATTAAGTATATTCATTTATTACTGCTTGATTCAAGACATTAAGTATACTCATTTATTACTGCTTGATTCAAGACATTAAGTATACTCATTTATTACTGCTTGATTCAAGACATTAAGTATACTCATCTGTTTTCTGGAGCTTCTGTGTTGTTGTTTCCTTGTTGCCAATATGAAAACATCGCTGGCATAGAATCACACTGTATTTCTTCTTTTCTTGATCCACCACAGTGTGGCTATTCTGGCCATCAGTATCAGTGGAACTGCTCTTATCCAGAACACTCAAGACCTCTTTCTTGTGTAAGAATTTGAGTTCCATCACAGTTATCTTCACACCTCTCTGGACTTTTGGTCTGAATAAATGGCATCCAGCCGTATTCCAGTCCCCGTCCTCAAGCTTTGGGGGGTTCCTTTTTTCATCTTTCAATGCTGTTGTTCTTGGTTTTTGCTTTCCACTTGCCCTCCCTGGGATCTGTTAAGTCTTGTTATGATTTAAATATATGCACGTCTTTGAAATCTATTATGTTAGAAACCCAGTGCAATAAATAGTTTTAAGAGGTCTAGCCCCTCCCTGGCAGTGGGACTAGGATCTATCTCTGGTGCATGAACTGGCTTTTGGGAGGCCATTCCATATGGTGGGATGCCTTGCACAGTTTTGATGCAGGGAAAGGGGCTTGGTCCTGCCTCAACTTGATGTGCCAGACTTTGTTGACTCGCCATCAGAGGCCTTACCCTTTCTGAGAAATGGATGGGGGTTGGGTGAGAGGTGTTGGTGGGTGACTAGGAAGAGGGCAAGGAGGAAAAATTGTGGTTAGTATGTAAAATGAATAAAAAATTTAAAATAAATGAAGTAATGAAGTAATTAAGTCATAGGGCTCTGCTCTTATAAGCAGAATTAGTGTTCGTATGAAGCAGAAAGCCCTCACCAGACAGCAAACACACCAGCATCTTGAACCATTTTGCAACTGTAAAAACAAGTTACATTGTTTACAAGTCACCTAGGCTAATTTTGTTACAGTAGTGCAAACAGACAAAGACAGATCTTAAGACTCTGATTAGCTACAATCAACCCCAAAGAAATCCCTCTCTCCTGCTCTGATCTCAATTACACATCCAGCTGCATGCTGGGTATCTCATTAAGTGTCCAATACACCCCAAAATAAATTCACCATATTCCTCCTGAAATTGTGAACTATGCAGTGTTGTTTCCATCTCAGCTGGTGACACAACCACCCAGACTCCCAAGCCAAAACACTGGGACCAGCTTAGAGTCTTTCGTTCCATTTGATTTCCAGTTCAGTTTCTCAGATCTTTCCAATTCCACCTAAGTTTTCTGTCTGTCCCTTCTTCTAGTCTTGCTACCACTGCCACGTCAGACTCATTTCCTGACCACTTTAACAGATTTGTCAAACTCCCACCTTAGCTCTGAAATGAAATCCCATGACTCTTCTGCCGAGACCTCTCTGCTGGTTCTGTGTAGGATAATTTGCCCTCTGTCTACAGCAAAAGGTTTCGTGTGGCTCAGGCACTGACTGCTCTACGTTCTCTTCACAGTCCAGGGATACCCAACTATTTTTACTTCTCTGGTATAATATCTGAACTCATGGTTTGCTCTTTCCTATATTGTTTTCTGTACCTAGATTGTTTCTTTTACAAATTATGTTGACTGACTACCCAAAGTGCTATCTTTTATCACAATACCCACAATCTAATTTTTTGTTAAAGGTTTTTGGTTTTTATTTTTTGTTTTTTACATTTTATGTGTATAAATGTTTTGCCTGAATGAATGTGTATGGATCATGTGTGACTGGTGCCTTCGGATTCAGGAGAGGGCATTGGATCCCCTGGAACTGAAATTATGGATGGTTGTGAGGTACCATGCAGGTTCTGAGAAATAAACCTGGTTCTTCTGCAAGACTAACAAATGCTCTAAACCACTGAGCCATCTTCCAGCCCCTTTAAATGAGAAGCACCAAGGATTTTTTTTTTAACACATGGATATTCAATTGCCCCAAAGTCATCACAATGCACATTTTTTCTACACCACGTCATGGGCTTTCTATCCTATGCCAGTTTTGTGTGTGTGTCCAGAAGTTAAACCTTAGGTGCCAACATCCTGCTTTTGAAGACATGGTCCCTTGAACTTACCAATTAGGCTAGGCTGTCTAGCCAACAGGTCCCAGAGATTGACCTTTCTCCACCTTCCCCAATCCACTACACCAGGCTTGGGTTTTTTTTCTCATATGAGTTCTGAGGACTGAATTTAGGCCCTCATTAGCTCTATTTTCAGCAGATTTCTTGGGTGTCTTTCACAAGACTCATTCCTAGAGGTAACATGAAAAGTCATCCCAAGAGCTGGGTGGATCTTAATCCCTTGGCCTTCTAAATACTGTCTTTTTTGAAACGAAGGTCTCTGCCTATGTCCTTGCTTCTTCTGGAACTGACCTGATTGTCAAGGACAAGCCCAGGCATTGATAGGTACACACTATACAAGTTAGCCAATCCCCAACCTTTACCTTATCTTTGGTCTTTGTAACTCTGAGAATGTTAAATGTTAAAATAGGAAATTTTAAATCGTGCCAACAGACCAGCGCCCTTCACCTGGACACTAACCCTTAGAGTTCTCCACCCAGGTGCATTCCTCCTCTCTATGCACTTAGAAGCAGGCATTTCCCAGCTTTTCTCCCTGGGGTTCCTACTCAGTAACGCCCTTATTATGTGTTGAGAAACCATTTAAGGTCCATTATTATTCCTTCTGAGGCAGGCAAGCTTAAGATGATTTCCCTTTCTTGAGAAGCAGAAGAGGAATTTGTTTTCCTTAAACACACACACAAACTTTCGCCCCAAATCCCTTCCCCAAAGGTGAATGTAGTTGTCTTTGCTCCGTCCTTTTCTATATTCCAGTAGAACCATTTTATGTCAAAGGTTGTCGCTAATCAAGACGACACTGTCACAAAGGTCCTTGAATCTTCAGTGTTCTGATTCCTTATTTAAATGCAGATTTCTTTCTACAGAAAAGTGTGGGGGCAGTGTTGCAGGGCTGGGGTGCCAGAAAGCTGGCCTGGTAAGAGGCCTCAAGTGTTTTTTTCTTGAATTTCGTCTAAGCAGGGTCTGACTTTTGTCCAGGACCAAAGGAGCTTATGTTCCAGGACTGAGATGTGTCATGTTCATTAGTAGCCAGGATATAAAAAACAAAACATCAATGTAAAATTCACAACGAAGAATGTAACTGCAAAGGCAGGTGCTCTTCATTTGTCCACGACATTTCTCCTTGTAGAAAATAAAACCATGGAATTAAAATATTCCTCAGGAATGTATTTGATTACAATGGGGTTGATTGTGATTCCAGTAAGTAACGGGCGTATATAAGGCTCTCAAAAGAGAAATTAAATTATTTCCATTATCAGAACCAGTTTCTGCACCTGGGCAAAATGCTCCCTCCTTTAGACACGTGACCTGACTAATATTTGTATCCCAGGGTTTTCTTGGCTGAATTCTTCAGTAGATATGTCATTTCTCAGTAACAGACTTCTTAAACTATTTTACTGTGGCTCCCAAATTCTGCAGGACATCTGCATGTGAGTCCTCCCGTCTTCCTCCTGAGACAGAGAGGCTAACACAATATAGTCCTCCAAGGCCAGGCAGCAAGTCATCAAGCAGAAGTGGTGAAGAAACGCAGTTCAGCCGAGGCCACCAAGATGATCTTCTTCCACCCGAAGGCAGCTGGCCTCACCTCCCTTCGCGCAGGGATCTACTCTCTCAACAACTGCTCCAGACCACTCCTTTAGCGTCGACCCAGAAAGCGCTCCATGGGGAGGGCAGGATTCTGTCCTCGTTTTATTTCCTCAGTCATGGTATTCACTTCTTAGTTGGCAAAAGAGAAAAAGCAAAGTGATCTCAGTGCAGAGATGAGCAGGTCGTTAGGGCCGGGTCCCCTTACATCAGGCGGGGCCGGGGGTCCCGGGGCCGCCGTGCAAAGTCCACCACGAGACGGGAGGGAGAGAACGCGGCCCGCCACCAATCCGAGGTGGCCATCTCCTCCTCTCCCGAGTAACCGCCAACCTGAGGCCATCCCGGGCCGCTCGTCCCCCGAGCAGCCGCCATCCCCGACCGCTCGTCCCCCTAGCAGCCGCCATCCCCGACCGCCCTTTCCCCTAGCAGCCGCCATCCCCGCCGCTCGTCCCCCGAGCAGCCGCCATCCCCGGCCGCTCCTCACGGGTGCAGCCGCCATCCCCGACCGCTCGTCCCCCGAGCAGCCGCCATCCCCGACCGTTCGTCCCCCGAGCAGCCGCCATCCCCGACCGTTCGTGCCCCCAGCAGCCGCCATCCCCGGCCTCTCGTCACCGGTGCAGCGCCTGTCCGGGGCCGCGCTCAGCGGGCCGGCTTCTTCCGCTCGGACAGGGTCCAGCGTCCGGCTCGCCGCCCTCCGTGCGGCCTAGCAGCGAGGCCCGATTCCCAGCCTCGCCCGTCGGCCCGAGCCGCTGTCGCTCGGGAACGCCGGGCCGGCCGGGGACGCGCAGGGTCTCGGGGCTCCGGGCTGAACCTCCGAAGGCGGAGAGCTCGGGGCCGCCCAGGGAGGAGCGCGCGGCCGCGAGGGGCGCACGGCCGGGAGGCGCGGGGCGGCGGCAGCGGGGGAGGGGAGAGAGGCGGGGCCGGGGCGGGTTGTTGTGGGGCGACTGCGCTACGGCCCGACCGGGGCGCTGATGGCGGCTCCATATTAACACCTCCTCCTCCTCCTCCGCGCTCCCGCCCGTCAGCCGTCAGCCCCCTTCCCTGACGCCACCTCTCCCCCTCCTCTACCATGCCCGGCATGATGGAGAAAGGGCCCGAATTACTGGGGAAGAACCGATCGGCCAACGGCGGCGCCAAGAGCCCGGCGGGAGGCGGAGGCGGCTCCTCCGCCAACGGCGGGCTGCACTTCTCGGAGCCCGAGAGCGGCTGCAGCAGCGACGACGAGCACGGGGGTACCTCGCCGCGCTCCCTGCCCCGCCCGCCCACCCGGCCCCCTCCCCGCGCCCTCCTCCCCTCGGAGCCGAGCCGCGGCCGCCGGAACTCCCGGTGCCGCCGCAGCCCGCGACCCGCGCCTCCCCGCCCCCACCCGGCCGCGGCCTCGCCCGCGCTCCCGCGGCTGGAGAGCCTCTTGCCTTGCCTTTCCCCGCGCCTCTCCTTATTTATTATCATTTTACCATATTTCTTGGCATTGCTTTGCAGATGTTGGGATGAGAGTCGGAGCTGAATACCAAGCTCGGATCCCCGAATTCGATCCAGGTAGATATATTTGCTCACAGGAAAACCCCGTCTCTCTCGCTCTCCCTTTTTTTTTCCGGGCTTGCTCTGGGGTGGCCGGCTTCGGAACGGGGGAGTTACGGATGCCGGTGTGGGGAGCACCGGGAGAGGGCCGGGCCGGGCCGGGCCGGACTGGGCCGGGCAGGGCTGGGCATCGCGGGCTGGGAGGCTGAAAGGCTCGCCTGGGCAGTGACACTGGGCGTAGGGGTGGATGTGTGCATGGCAAGGTGAACATGGTTCCCTCCCGAGGCCCTTGCACGCTGCTGGCATCACACCGAGGTCGCGGGGCCGGGGGTCGGGGCGCGGGGAGCTGCAGAGCGGAGGGCTGCAGAAGAGGGCTACGGTGTGTGTGTGCATGAACCTACCCCAGGTCAGATGCCACACCGACCCGCCCGGGGAACCCGGGACTCGGCCGCGCTCCGCTAGCCCATGCTCGGCAGCCCAGGGCTGCTGTCATCCGCCCCGGCCAAGGGCGAGCCCCGCGACCCCCGTGCACTCGGGAATCCTGGCTTTTCTTTCCCTCGCGGCAGTGTGGACCTGGGCGGGGAAACGCCCGCGCCCGACACCGCCCCCCGTCCTCCCTCCCCCAACGCCGAGCCGGCCGGGGAGAGCCAAACCGCAGGACAGCGGCCGCGGCTGCCAAGGAGACATTTTCTCCGGAGCAGCCAGGTTCCAGCACCCTCCGCCAGCTCAGCTTGCGGGCTCCCTCTCTACTTTTCTCCAAACAGGCTCCCAGGCGGTCACGGGATGCGAGGCTGCTCGGGGATTGGGCGAGAGTTCCGCATATGGAGGCGCCCTTGCTGGAGCCTCTGGGCCTGGAGTGCTCGCAGCTCTAACCCAGCCAGACCCGCCGCGAGCTCAGTGGGCTCTGCCCTGCCTGGACCGCCCTCCCACTTTTCCTGCAGTCAGTTTTTGTTCAGAGCACATTCTGACAGCTTTGCCAGAGTCAGCCGCTTGAGCTGTAAATTAGCTATGCACAGGGCTTACTTGTAATCTCACAAAGGAAACCACTCCTGTCTGTTTAGTTGTAAGGGCTTCGGACAATGTAGTCAGTATGTTCTATCCACCAGCTAGGTAATAGTCTCTCTCTGGAGGGAGAAGGGTGGAGTAGTGAGTTAAAAGCCTGTCTAGGACAGTGTCCTGCAGTTGGTGATTGGTATCAAGAGTGCTCACCAGATTTGGGTTACCTACAAAGTGACAGCTGTTGGAATATTTTTGCAGTGGTGGGCTTCCAATAGTATTAAATGTGTTTTGTGATAAGTATTCTTGCAGGCACAGCTAGCTCGTGGGTGATTTCCTCCACATTACCTACATGCTTTGGGACTTAGACATTGGAAAGACGACACCTTCGCCTAAGCATAGACTGAACTTAATTCTCAACTCTTGATTCTGTGCTCTGAGCAAGTCACTGGCCTTCCCTGAGCTCAATTTTCCGAGCTGTAAAAAGCTATTGCATGGAGTTCTTGCCAGGATTAAATGACTAGGCATATGGCAGTTACTCAGTAAAGATTAGATTTCATAATTATGAAGAACGATTTTGAGCTTTCATTGGTACTCAGTTTTTTTTATATTGGTGAAGTCATTTCCAGATGGCACTCAGAGCTGAATTACGTCATAAGCACACCTATCTTTCTGCCCAGTTAGGTCGATTTCAGTCAACGTGTGTTTCCCTGGTTGTGTGACGTGATGAAGGGGCTTGCTTGTATGTGTTAGCACCAACGCATTTATCATTTTAAATATAAATCGCACAACAAATTTCAAACCAGGAAGACTAGTTCATCTCTTTAGGTGGTCTTACATGCCATTATTTGGATTTACTAACCTAATTCATCAGGTTTTGCTTGTCCACCTACATAGAACATCTGTGAAGGGTAACAAACCCCAATGAGATGTTACTGTTTCTAAATTAGAATTTCCAGTGTATTCACTCTGACTGTAATTGGCATGGTTAATAAAATAAGGATATTACTTAAATATACTTACTTTTTGCCTAACCGTGCAGTCCAAGACACAGTTGAAAGCATTTACTTTTTGTGTGAATCATTAAGGTATTTTTTTCCCAAGGAAATGATGCTCCCTGTTTAAGTGATGTGCTAGTTGCAAAGGTTTTATTTCATGTTGACTTAGTGTAATTATGTGAAAATTTAAGTATTACTGTGGAAACGATAATAGAAGAAAAGGGAAATGTGTCCATTAATGATAGAAATTGAGAAAGTGAGTCTTCCTTTTCTCCTTCACAGCCCCTCCCCCTTTGGTTTGTTTGTTTTTGTTTTTCCAAGACAGAGTCTCTCTACACAGCCCTGGCTGTCCTGAAACTCAGGGTTAGGGCTAGAGGCCTCAGACTCAGAGATCCTCTTGTCTCTTCCTCCGCAGTGCTGGGATGGAAGGTGTGTACCCTTGCCCCTACCCCCATACACCACTATTTATGGAAATTATTCACTATGGCAGCAGATATAAGTCATGGGGCAGAAAATTCCTTAGGTGCTGGGACTGTTCTGATGAGAATGTAGAAAAGTAAGTGTTTTTAGGAGAGATGATAATGGCAGTATAGAAAGTGCAGCATGGAGCTAGAGAATGAATTTCTCCTACTCCGACTCAGAAACCTGGGAGAGGTTTGTGTTGATGTTCCTGCAGCGTGGCCATTAGGAAGAGTTTACCTTAAGTGGTCATGCCGATGTGTTTATGATTGACTAACTGGATTTCTGAGTGTCATCCTCCAGTTGTAAATCTACTGTTAACTAGTTCAGAGGGTTACCAGTTGTAAATCTACTGTTAACTAGTTCTGAGGGTTATCAGCTATAAATCTACTGTTAACTAGTTCTGAGGGTTACCAGTTGTAAATCTACTGTTAACTAGTTCTGAGGGTTATCAGCTATAAATCTACTGTTAACTAGTTCTGAGGGTTACCAGTTGTAAATCGGTTGTTTTACCAGTTCTTATATTTGCTGCTTAATTGTGCTGCCCCTGAGGAGTGGCTTTGTCTGGTGACCGCAAGCCTTCCAGTCTCTGAGGTACAGTACCTGGGATGAACTACCTGACTTCTTCAGGCTTCTTTTCTTATTCATAAAAGGGAGACTGTTAAGTACATGACAAGATTAAGTGACAATATGTAGGATGCAGTGATTTGCAGACCCATTTTAAAGTGGACATCTCTTATTTGTTGCTGAGTTAAATAACTAATGAGGAATGTAATATTTGGTGTATTAAAATATTAATACTTTGAAATAAAATTAAATTCTTTATTTTTAAATTCATCTATTTATATATAAACATTAATGTGATAGTATCCATTTTATAAAATACCTGGGTATTATGTTTTTGTTTTTGAGTCATTTTTGTGCAAATTGCCCACAGAATCTCCCATGCTGTATCTGCATACTTAAAAGTGCTTTACTGGGGACTGGGAAGATAGCTCAGTTGATAAGAACACTTGCTGTGCTGGCCAGGAAACTTGAGTGTGAATCACCAACATCTACATGAAAGCCAGAAGTGGCTACACATGCCTGCAGCCCCAGCTGAGGGAGCTCCCCAGCCAGCTGGTCTTGCCATCATGGCAAGCTTCAAGTTCGGTGAGAGACTCTGCCTCATGGCATGAGGCAGAAAGTGGTAGAGGAAATCATGGTTGTCTGTTGATGTCTTCCTCTGACCTCTACGGGCGCTCGTGCACACTGGCACAGATACATACAAAGTACTTTCTTGATTGCCTGCCCAACTCGTCTGCTTCTTTACATCTGTCCAGTTTCATAACACACATCTCAGTGAGCGCAATGTTCTGAGTGTCCAGCCTCCTCTGGCCTGAGTTAGTGCATAACTGACTAACACTGCAGTGGTTGTGGTCTCCTCAGTAACGAGGAGCTTGGAACCCTGGAGTCCGCTCTGTAAGAGAAGAAGCATGTTTGTTCCGTGTGAGAGGACGTTTACTTCTAGAACATCCGTGATGTAGTCCTCCTTGCATACAGGGCTACAGCTTTCCTAGGCAGCACCGAGCGGAGCTGTGGAAGTTCATGAGTGTGTCACACACCCTGCACTCTCTCTCCTGACCCTCCGCTCCTGAGTGTGTCACACACCTGCTGGCACTGGAGTAGTTCTGTTCTGAGATAGGATTGCTCTGTAACCCAAGATGGCCTTGAACTCCCAAGCTCTCTGCGTCTCAAAGAATGGTATTACAGATATGCACCAGTTTTTAAAGACTATGTCAAGATTAATAAACTTCTGATCAGATAATCTGTAAAGATTTTAAGTTCCTCTTTTTGCCTCTTTTTTTTAAAAAGATACAACACAATACAAAGGTTTTGCTTTTAACTGTATTTGTGTAGTTGAGGTTTTCTTAATACTTAGATAACCTGTTCACCAGCCTTAATTTTTCAGATCATAAAACATAGGTTTAAAATCATATTTTATTAGTATGATTCTTCCAACTATAAATTCTTACCTAAATAAGTACATTTAGTAGTAGTATATGATGATTCTCTGAAAGTGAGGTAAATTATTGGCTCATGACTGATTTCTCTGTGTAGAAAATGTAGAAAGGAATGTCTTTATTTCAATTCCCTTACGATAATCTGAGTTTAACCTCAGAATTCTATTAGTATTTTATGTGGTTAATTTGAAATTCTGGCTGCTAGTGTTATGTAGATATCTGCCTCATGAAAAGTGGTGGTCTTAAACCAGCAGCAGGGCCGCCTGTGTGAGCAGTTTTAACTGACTTGTAGCTAAGGACTGGGTAGAAGCCAAAAAAAGACTCCTGTTCTATTAAAAGTATCTACAGGCATGAGGCTTGATGTTTTGGACTTCATAGGTTAACATGAGAAATACCTAGGAAAGGATAGTGTGCTTCTAGACCCAGCCAGATCATGTGAAGAAGAAATTGTGTTAACTTTTATGCCTTTGTCTTGGAGCACGTGTTTTCATCACTATGAAGAGTGGTGAAGTTGAGTTTGGAAAGCAAAGCTAGCAGACTTGGGGGTAAGATGAGATACACGCACGGAAGATGCGTTAAATCGCAGCGATGGTGCCCTGTCTAGACAGAGCACGGGTGAGGCAGGCGCTCTGTAGGGGAAAGGTCAGTTTTGATGAAGACCCAAACCCAGCATACAGAAAGCCACTCTCTCAGGTGACCGGAAGGGAAGGCGGGGTTGCTGCAGAGCAGCTTTAAAGGGAGAGCCACGCGTTTGCAGCAGTGTCCTCCATCCACAACCGAGTATTCTGTCTTTCATAAACCTCCCTTCTGTTTCCTTGTGCCTTTGTCCTTTGCAGGTATTATACTGAAACATAAGATTTTGCTTGTGTTTACTTGGAATATAAATAAAAAGCTATCGTATTCAAAATAATTCATTTTTCTTCAGGTGCTACCAAGTACACAGATAAAGACAATGGAGGGATGCTTGTGTGGTCGCCTTACCACAGTGTCCCAGATGCCAAACGTAAGTTCTTTTCTGAGATCAAACGCTAAGATCCACAGGGAATCAGCCCGTTAAAAATGTAATTTGCATTTGTGTTTTAGTCTTTTAGGTTCTCTTAAGAACTGAATTACCTTTGTTTTCTTTTTTAATGGAAACCTCCATTCTATCAGAATGTCTTTCCTTTTGAAGGACAGTAAATCTGATCATTTCAGTCTGTGTCAGGCCCATGAAGAAAGCAAACACCTAGGCTCTGATGGCTTTGCTGCTAAAATCCTCAAGCAGGGGAGGGAGTTATGTAGACACCTGCACAGGCTTTGCCTCAGTCTGTGGAGCAGTAAGAGAGATGCCTTCAAACTCCAGAGAGCCCACTCTCATTCCCCCTTTAAAGAGGAGAGGTGAGAAGCGACTTCTGCAGCCATCAGGCCATCTTGTGCTCTCCCTTCTGGACTGAGACCTTCTGGATCCCTGACCATGAATCATGGTGTGGCTTTAGACTTCAGTGTGATGTAGCCGACCGGAATCCTTTGCGGCACACCAGATATAGGAAACATACAGGTAACAGCGCTGAGATCCCCACCCTCCATTCGGCTATCGAGTTTATGAATGACAGCAGCAGCTACACTAAACAGCCGACATCAAACCAGCTTGTCTTTAAAAGCATTTTCCTAGCATCACTTGAACTTATGTCTTGTTGTGATTTATTTACTCTTGAGAAAAATAGCCATGTCCTATATATTATATCCTGTGTGTAGAGTCTAATCATGGTATCGATGCAACTAAAAGTAAAAAAAAAAAAGAAAGAAAAAAGGAAAGAAAAGAAAATGAGTATGAGTATACATCTGCACACCTAGAAATCCTCCTGACTTAAAAGACTTAAAAGCTTTAGAGTACTAGGTCAGGTCACCCACTGTTAAGCTAGGATCCTGTGCCCTGGAGGCATTCAGTCAGAAACACATACTGAGAACCCGAAAGAGGTTTGCTCAGTATGGCCTGCAGAGGTTTTCATTCATAAAATGGGCATCATGATGTCATGGGATTTCACTGTTTGGTGCGCTGGTGCATTTCTAACAAAGTGAAAGACAAATTGCAGAAAGGTAGCATGACGGTGAGAATGGTGTCCCCGGGAATGTCCAGAGCAGGCTGTGGCAATGGTCAACCCCAGTTATATTGTGTGTTAGAACCTTAAAAGTATTGGTGTCTGACCAGCCCACACTTTCAGAGGCAAAGCCTGTATATACTTTTAAAGTTCTGTCTTGGTCCAAATGCCAGCTGGACTGAGACTGCTTTTGGTCAACTGGTATTACTGAACTTGCTATCGAAAGGACTGTAATATTCTTTTGTTATATTTCATCAGCATCTATCTAGGTCTGTAGTGTACTTAAGTAGATTCTAAACAAAATATAATACTTTAACTTTCTGTATCAGATTATACTTGGGGAGATATAATATAGCATCCATTTAAAAATAGCTATTCTAGCATATTTATAATACATTAAATTGTAATGTTCAGTAATAATAGAAGATCCTTAGAGGTACTTAGGAAGTGCCAAGTGCTCCTGAACATCTGAGTGTTGACTCATTCAATCGTGGGAGACTATATTGTTTAATCATTAATTTAGAGTAGGAAACTAAGGTATAAAAGTTCAAATGACCCCACCAAAGTTAAAAGTACTAGAAATGGGCAGAAAAACAAGTTCAGGTAGACAGTACCTACTCCAGGGTCAAAATTCTTAAGAGTTCTGCTTCTTAGAAATATGCTTAAAGAATTAATTACATATACATATGTGTAAAAAATTTTTTAAAGGATAAAGAAGTGACTGTGGACACCACATAGAGTGAATTTTGACGGTAACAGATTACTTTGTAGTGAGGCCTTGAAATAGCCAGCACATCACTCTTAAAACTGCTTGTCTGAATTACTCTGTTCATTTAATCACATGTGGCAGACAAGTGGAAACAGTACCTAAGTACTGCAAAACAAGCAGAAGAGCCAAGAGGAGTGTTAAGTATGCTTGTGCACACAGCACACCATTCTGAACAGCTCACAGGAGTGTTAAGGATACTTGTGCACACAGCACGCTGTTCGGACAGCTCACAGGAGTGTTAAGGATACTTGTGCACACACACGCTGTTTTGTACAGCTCACAGGAGTGTTTTGGATGCTTGTGCACACAGCACGCTGTTTCGGATAGCTTGCAGAAGTACAGATGAGTTGGCCTTTTATAAATATGAAAGGGTCGTACACAGCCAAGTGTTCCAAGCATTATCTTAGGATTTTACAGTGCAATTAGGTTCCATTGTCTACTTCCACATGGGTGATTGCCAGCATACAAAAATAATTATAGTAATGTCACTTAACTTAGTAATTATTATATCATATATGGTCATAAGTTTATTAGGTTAAGCAAAATTTTACTCATTACCAACTAATCTGTTACATCCAGCAGGTGAGAAGTCACTGATTCTGTATGTAAGTCTCCTTTAGTGACATTTAATACTAGCTTTGGATATTTTTTTTAACTCAGAATGATAAATTACCTTACCATGTTAAAAAAAAAAAACAGATCTGAGAGACGAAGTTTGTGAAAGTAGTGACGTGACCTTGTTCCCTTCCAGTGGACGAATACATCGCCATTGCAAAGGAGAAGCATGGCTACAATGTCGAACAGGTATGTAGAGAAATGCGTGTATGTATTTGTGTGTGTGCACATGTGTGGACCTGTAGAGGCCAGAAGCCAATGTCAGCCTGTCTTCATCAATCACTTCCGCCTTTTTTCTTTTCTTTTTATCCCAAAAGGCCAGGTCTCATTGTGTTGCCCAGGCTGGCAATGGTCCTGCCGCAGTGGGGGCTGTGGGTGTATGCCGCTGCCTCCTGCTTTTACATAGACATTCTTACGGCTCATTTTGCCAAATATCTCACCCGTGCTCAGAATCCCTAGTAGAAGGGGTAGGCTTGCTGTTAGAGATCAACTCTGTGTAAGTGGATCTCTAGGCGCTCACTCCACGGTGCTGCATTGGAAGTTTCTGAAATCAGCATGCTTTTCTAGAGCTAAACAAATTAACCTTTCAAAGCTTTTTTTAAGCTTTTGGTGGTCTATTTTATGATTTTAGCTTTTTTGCTTGGTTTTGTTTGTTTGATTGACTGATTTTGACACAGTGTCTTGCTGTACAACCTTGGCTGGCCTGGAATTTGCAGTGAGTGACCCTCCTGCCTCTGCCTCCCCAGTGCTGGGATTAGAGCCATCTTGTTTGTATCTGTCTGTCTGTCTTTCTGTCTGTCTATGTCTTCCTGGCTGTCCTAGAGCTCAGTTACAGACCAGCCTGTCCTCACACGCACAGAATCCTCCTGCCTCTGCCTCCCCAGTGCGGGATTAGCAGGATGAACTTCTTTGTTCATCTTGGAGAAGGTTAATCTTCCAAAATATGAGTAAATATTGGTTTATTTTCATGTTTATGTTACAATTTTATTATCAAAATAAAGAAATTTACTTTTAAACTCACCACTAAAGATTCTGTCTCTTTTTTAACAGAATGAGAACTCACTCATTACATAATACTAAAATACCATCTAGGAAAGGTAGAGCCTCGCTTCTTAAAATAGAGGGAGTGTGCACTTTCAGAAATGACTTGCCAGTAAAGCCATTGGAGTTATTTAGATGACTTCTAATAATTGTATGTATACATTATGGTAACAGCAAAATAGATATACTAATATTTTATTAACTATGTGACAGAATAATCAAATTGAGGCCATTGCAGTGAAAGTGCCCTTAAGTCTTAGAATTGTTTAGCACACAACATAATTCTAAAAGGTTAAAACTTCATATTTCTCTGCTAAATCCAACCGACTATTTCTGGTTCTTCTGTTATAATTGATAATTTTGTTCAGGTATTGACTGCAGGCACTTACTGGATAGCTTTCTTTTGGACTATTGATAATTTTGTTCAGGTATTGACTGCAGGCACTTACTGGATAGCTTTCTTTCGGACTATCTTCCTACATATTGACAAATTGATAAAATGTGAGCAAAAGTCTTGTTGTGAGCTTTAGAGTTACTCTTTTCTTACTTCTGCATCAAATATGGCATGCACAAACACTTGTTCTGAGGCCTCGACTTAACATAAATAACTAGCTTGTGACCCTGTTAAAGGCACCAACTCAGTTTGTCTTAAGTTGAAGTCACAGACTCAATTTTAATCTGATTTGTGTTTAGCTCTTAAGAGTGGCGGAAGTAGGTCCATTAAGATTCGGGGGACGGTTTCTCTTCAAAGGCACTTGGCATGTTGTTCTGGCATAAACATGACATCGAGAAGTCCCTTGCGGACCTCCCAAACTTCACTCCCTTTCCGGATGAGTGGACGGTGGAAGACAAAGTCCTGTTTGAGCAAGCCTTTAGTTTTCACGGGAAGAGCTTTCACAGGATCCAACAAATGGTATGGTGATTTTGGTCTTACTCAAATTATTGTTAGGATAATTATGATACTATTGAATACTCCCTATCTATTAATTATAAAATGTTTTCCATTTTAATATTAAAAAGTTTTTGAAATGGGTGATTTGCATACAGTATTTCCTACAATCATCCGTGCATATCAGGTATATGCTTTTACATTAAGGTGTTGGTTTTTATCTGGTCTCAAGCAAGTTATAGTTACTAAGTTTGGTGGTTGTTTTTTGGGGGGAATAATAATTTAAGTTTATTTTTGAATGTTTCTATTTTTACCTCTAGGATTTTCTTTCATTTTGTATATGAAAGTCTGTGTTTTTAATCTAATGTTTTGAGAGAATTCATGAGCACTCTCTCTACACATGTCTCCCCTCAGCTCTCCCCATGTCCCCTACCTCCTTTCCGAGTCCGACATATGTTGATTTCGGTCATATAGCACAGGCTCTACGCTAGAGAAAAGGAAGCAAATGCTGAGTGCTAGCGTGGCCATGCTGGGGACCTCGGGGAACATCTCATCAAGTTAGTTAGTGACATCTCCCCCCAGGAAAAGACAGGACATTGGTTCAGCCGTGTGGTGACACTGGTGCCGTGGAGCGCTGTGACTGTCAACTGTGCTTTATGGTCTTTGTCATCCATGGCTCTCACGCTTTTGTGCCCTGCAGCTCAGAAGTGGTTTTGGTTTTTTCGAGACAGCTCTTGCAGACCAGGCTGGCCTTGAACTCACAGAGATCCACCTGTCTCTGCCTCCTGAGTGCTGGGATTAAAGGTGTGCGCCGCCACCACCTGGCCACTCAGAAGTCTAGGTTCTTGTCATTCATAAAGGTACCCATGACATAGTTTTCATTTATGCCTTGTTTATCAAGAATATGACATTGATATTCATGTGTTGGTCAGAGTTTATGAATTAAACTTTTCAATAGTAACAGGAATTTTTTTTAAGCTTCCAGATAAGACAATTGCAAGTCTTGTAAAGTATTACTATTCTTGGAAAAAAACTCGCTCAAGGACAAGTTTGATGGATCGCCAGGCCCGTAAACTAGCCAACAGACACAATCAGGGTGACAGGTGGGTCAGATGCTTTACCTTGCTGCGCTGTTGGGGACTTCTCTCTGGGGTGTGTGTTTTCCCTAAGACAGAAGCCACTGCAGAGCTGAAGAGTCGAGTGGTCAGAGTCTTGACTGTAAGGACTTAGCTGCTCTACCGTTGGTTGCTCAGTGTGAACTAAGGACAGCCTGGGGATGTTACTCAGTGGTAGAGCATTAGCATTTGTGAGGCCTGGATTCCATTCCCAGCCCTCCACACACAAATATATTAAAGAATGTGTTCTGTGCAAGATGGTCTTTGTTCATTTGCTGAAGTAACATTCCTGAGTAGTTAAAGTCCCCATTACTATGATTGCGTTTGTCTCTTTATACCACGTGCAGACAGAGCTGAAGTTACCAGCTTACATCACACTGCACGTGGCCTCTCACCAAGTGGAACTTCTAAGTTTCCTTCCCCCTGAGTCTCTTACTTTTTAGTTGATAATGCTGCTTAAATGGTTCTGTAAGCCCCAGTGGATGACTGTTTCTTGGAGCTGTAGAAAGGCTGTCACAGCTGTTGTCCCCAGGGGCAGTCCTTAGGGACCTTTAGTAAAGCTACTAGAAGATCCACTAATGTTGTTTCTTTCAGTGATGATGATGTGGAAGAGACACACCCAATGGACGGGAACGACAGTGACTATGACCCAAAAAAAGAAGCCAAAAAAGAGGTGATGATCCTTCGAGGCCCTCGCACTGTACAGTAGCCTGCTTATAAAGACTGACTGCAGTCAGGGGTAAAGAGGCCAAAGTCCAGTGTGGTGGTGCACGCCTTTAGTACCAGCACTTGGGAGGCAGAAGCAGGCAGATCTTTGTGCGTTTGGGGCTAGCCTGATCTACTTAGAGAGTTCCAGGCCAGTGAGGACTACACAATGAGACCCTGTCTCAAAAATAAGATAAGAACGGGAGTTAGAGAGATGGCTTGGTGGTTCCTAGCACTCAGGTCTGGCCTATAACTGCCTGTATCTCCAGCTCCGGGAGATCTGACACTTCTTGCCTCAGTGTGCATACACACAAACACACACACACAGACAAATAACTAAAAATAAATATTTAGGGAAACTAAGAAGGACTTTCTGTGTAATGGTTTAGGAAGTAGATTTCAGTGGAGATTTCAAATTTGGAAACTACTGAGCCATTACATAGTGGTGTTGGGTTATCGCCTCTAGTCACAGATGGACCGACTGTCGCAATTTTTAGTTTTTAATCCATTAGAAAAAGATTAAACACACCTTTACATGGTAAGATTTGCTAGTGATAAGGAGACTTACAGTCAGTAAGAAAAGGCTAAATTGATACACATGCTGTTTCATAAGGTAAGGAGTTACGCATTTGTGAAATGTTCAGATGTGGACAGGTGGACGCTGGCGAGGGGAGCAGTAAGTACAGCACAGCCCTGGAGTGGAGGGAATGCATGGCTCTGTGTTCACCTGGGTGTCCACATATGTAAAGTGTATCATTTCCACAGCTACTGTCATTGTCAGGAGACCCTGTGTCCCGATTAGTCCTGCCTTCCCTTGAAGTTTCTCCATTAATGACGTTTTAAAATCCTAAATGACCTTTACCTTGATGTTTTCTAACTTTCCTACTTGTTAGATTTTAATAACTTTCTAATGCCAGCTGTTTTCAGATTTCTTAATCTCTTCATCACTCCTGTCCTCTTGACTTTGGCTTCCTTGAGCCATCGACAGATTTAACACACACACGCACACGCACAGCTGCATCTGAAAATATGCATTTTGAGTATGGGTGCCTGCGGAAGCCAGAAGAGGGCCTTGGATCTCCTGGACCTGGAGTCACAGGCAGTTGTGAACCACCCAGTGTTGGTGCTGGTAACAGAACTCAGGTCCCCGACAAGGGCAGGGCGTGCTTTGAACCACAATTCACTTTTGAAGTTGATATCTTCCTGTTTTTTAAAACTCTTTCACTCTTCTTGCTGTAGCCTTCTTAGAACAAAAGTACTTGTTCAGGTGTATGTGGGTCTGTCTGTCTGTCTAGTGTACTCATCCACACTTCCAGGTGTTCAGGCCAGAGTTTGTGTCCTTCCTTCCCTCCCTCCATCCCTTCCTCCCTCCCTCCCTCCGCCCCTCCTTCCCTCCTTCCTTCCTTTTATTCTCCTTCTTTTCTTCCTTCCTTCCTTCCTTTCTTTTCCCTCTCCCTCTCTTTCTTTTGAGACATGGCCTCTCACTGAGCTTGCTCTTCTAAGCAGACAAACTGGCCAATGTGCCACCAGGATCCGTCTCTCTGCACCCCAGTGCTGGGTTATGGGCATGTGCCGCTGTGCCAAGCCTTTATGTGGGGCTGGGGTTCACAACGCAGGTCCTCATGCTGTACGGTGCACTCTTTCCTTGCTGAGCCCATTCCCACCCCATCTGTTTGCCTTTCCTGGATTCCTTCCTTTGTGGCCTATTTTAGAGGCGTATATATCCCATTCTTTTACCGCTACTTTGAGCTGGCTATTCCTGTATTTCTATTCTTTTGTACCCAGGAGATTTTGTCTCCTATATTTAGGTTAGATTCTAGTGCTGGTATTCCCAGACTTTATAACCGGCAGACACTTTGACTCCAAACCATACTGATTTGTGTAAAAAAACGGTTTCAGTCACATCTTGTTTTGGTTTTGGTTTTAACTTATTCAAATTTAAATTTGGTAGTTTTTTTAACATATATATTTATTGATTATTTAGGTCACCATTCTTTCTTGATTCTGTCCTTTCCTTGCTTTTCCCTGAGGAATATCCTTTAGAAGCTCATACACATCTCTAAGACCTGAGATTAGAGTATGCTCTTGCAAACAACCTCTGCATTTGCTTCTGAGTGTGTGTAGGTACTACCAACCTAAGCCTCCAAAATGTTTTATGTGGAGCTTTTCAGGCTACAAAGATCATAGACATTTAGGGTCTAAACTTGCCTGAGGCAGGACTCTGATCGGGAGTTCTCAGAGCAGACTTTTCAAAGTTGTTTTTCTAACCAAGACTGGCACAGGCACTCTCCTACGGAGCGACGGAGGTGGAGCAAACGGGGGGGGGGGTGTCTTCCCTACTCTCCACACTGATGGGTGCTCCTTCTAGCATTCTGCCCTTGTCTCTCGCATCACTGTCAGCTTTGATCCAAAGACTTTAGGAGGCGTCCCTCTGAACGTCAGATTTGCCTGAGTTGCTTTGAGTTTCCAGCAGTAAGATGAATTACACCTGACTACACAGCTGTATGGATTCAACTCCACTTCCTGAAGAACGAAGTTCTCAGTGTATCAGTAAGATATGTGTCAGGTCTTAATGGATTCCTTTCAGAAGCACAGAGTCACAGTGGTGTTTCCATTTTAGGACATTAAATATTAATGCTACTTAGTATCTAATTCTCATCATTACTGGACAACTTTTTTAACTCTTCTGGGGCATGAACTGATACCCAACACTTGGGTTTAGAGTTTTATTGTTTACAAGCCGCATACACACATTTGACAATGTCCCTATCATCAGAATCAAGGTCATCTTGTATCCATTCTAACCTCCAAAGCCATAGGTTGTTCTGAAACTCCAAGTAAAATAAAACCTCTCTCTTTTTTTTACCAGCTGCCTAATATACACATATGTTTCCTAAACTGTCTTTTGTTCTTTTTGTAGACCCTTATATGTATAATTTATAGTCTGGGGCAAGGTTGTTGCCCTGCTCTTCATTGTATAAGCAAATGGGAAAAATTTATAGAATAACTTACTTTTTCTGTATTCATAGGCCTCAAGATGTAGAAACTAAACATTTTATTGAATTAATCAAAAATATATTTTGTTTCTGGGTGGTGGTGGTACACGCCTTTAATCCTAGCACTTGGGAGGCAGAGGCAGGAGGATCTCTGTGACTTTGAGGCCAGCCTGGTCTACAGAGCGAGTTCCAGGACAGCCAGAGCTGCACAGAGAAACTGTCTGGAAAAATCAAAAAGCGTGTATGTTTTGTCATAGTGTCGGCCCACCCCAGTGTGTGTGTCTTATTTGGACTTGTGAATAATAAAGCTTGTTGGGAGTATTTTGCAGTGCAGGAGATCTTACTATTAGTAGTAGATTGTTTACTCTGCATAATTTTATGGAAACAAAGTCTTTGCTTTTCCACCTGCACTCCCCAGGGTAGCACTGAGCAGCCTGTCCAAACCAGCAAGGTTGGCCTCGGGAGGAGGGAGTACCAGAGTTTGCAGCACCGCCACCACTCCCAGCGATCCAAGTGCCGCCCACCCAAGGGCATGTATTTAACCCAGGAGGACGTGGTGGCTGTCTCCTGCAGTCCCAACGCAGCCAACACCATCCTCAGGCAACTGGACATGGAGCTGATCTCTCTAAAGCGCCAGGTATTTTATAGAAATGGTGTCTTCTATGACTTTGTCCGTTGTATCTGCGTTTGTTTAGGTTGAACTCTAGAGTTTGCAGATGTTCTTTTCTAGAAGTTACATTGTTTGGTTTGGGGGGTGGCAGTGTTTGTTTCAGGGTACAGGCTTGACTCCACAGCGTCAGCTGTCCTACTGTATTCCTGAGCCACATTCCTAGCTTTGTGTACTTTATGAAATTACTCTGCTAGTGTAGCTGCAAATCCCAGCATAGCTGCCCATCAGCACTGATTCTAAGCAAGTTCCATAGCTCACTCTCTAGTCTGCAGTTTTCCTGTACAATAAGGAACAATAGCCATAAAGGAACAATAGTCATACTGTTGCAAGTTGCTGAAAGCTGCCTGTAGCGCTGTGTGTAGGTTGTTGGGCACACTGTCTCCTTAGTGAGTCACCACCACTGCTGTTGTCCTCACTGTGGGCTGTAGTAGTTACAGTGTTTTTAAAATGTCCACATGACTTTTTAATGCTAAGACCCTCATATGTAAGCACTGAGGATTACCCATAAAACCTTATGCAAATCAACTGATGATTTCTGCTATTAATAGAAAAGAGTGTTGCCGTAATGAAGTGGTTACAGTTATGAACAACCGGAGCCAGTCCATCTAACCAGACCTCAGCCTGTCTTCCCTAGGCAGCTTCTGTGTCATCTGAACATGAGTTAGCATACAGGGCTGGAACCAAGATCATGTATGACGGGAACTGAAAGCAGTGGCTGGCATAGTGAGCTGTCTGTCCACATGGCTTTTAGGCATCTGGCCTTTCTTATCCACTTTTTCTGTTTCTTACTTGGTTTTGCCATCAAAAATTCCCGTCTTCCAAACTATAGCACTTCTTCATGGAAATCTTCAGATAGGTAGTTCTCAGCCTTCCTAGTGCTGTGACCCTTTAATACAATATTTATGCTGTGGTGACCCCCAACTGTAAAATTATTTTGTTGCTACTTCATAACTGTAATTTTGCTACTGTTACCAACCACAGTGTAATTTATCTGTGTTTTCTGAAAGTCTCAGGCAACCTCTTGAAAGGTGTTTTCAACCCCCAAAGGGGTCATGGTCCACAGGTTGAGAACCCTTGTTCTAGCTATTTTGCCTGTAATTTTTTGCGATTACAGGAGGGAGGGAGGGGGCCCATTGTTTCCATTTGCAATTTGACTTCTGCTCTTAGGGCATTTTCTCATAATTTAGCGCTTTTTCCTTTATTCATTTGTTTGTTTTCTTATTTATTTGTGTTTGTGCATGTCCATATGTACAGCACCCTCATGAAGGCCAGGGAACAACCTTCGGGGTCTGTTTTCTCCTTACATCTTCATAACTAAGGTCATCAGCCTTAGGGCTCAAGCGCTTAGCTGTGAGCCATTTTACCGACAAGTTTCTCTCCTTGGTTATTCGTTTGATAGGTGACATAGTGAAGGTTTATATTAGCAGCACTTCATCTTGCACTGACCGAGTGGCTGTCTCCACACTTGTATTTCCTATCTGTGAGCATCGCCACACAAATGCCCTTCCTCACCTGACGTCATCCGTGGTCATGATCCCTTGTGTCCCACAGTCGTCTTGATGAAAAGGGCCTCAATTTTGTTTCCAAGCTTCTCTAGTTTTTGTTTTTTTGTTCTTGTTGGTTTTTTGTTTGTTTGTTTGTTTTATGTTGTCATTCTGCATAACTCTGACTGTTGTGGGACTCACTCTGCAGACCAGGCTGGCCTCAAACTCACAGAGATCTCCCTGCCTCTACCTCGAGTGCTGGGATTAAAGGTGTGCGAGGAGAGGTTTCTTAAATGTGTAATTAATATTTCTGACTTGAGTTGTATTCGTCTAAACTCTCATCTAACTCTGTCTTCTGCATTACTATTAAACCTGCCTTTCTGAAAGGCAAGTGTGATCGTGTTTTCTTGACTAGAAGTCTTCAATTTCATTCAGTCTTTAGGCAAAATTGAGATTCTTTGGTGTACTACATGGTTCTTTGGCTGTTTGCTCTGGTCCAACATCCTTCCTTTTTTCCTGAATGCTATTTGCCTACAGTTCATTCTGTCCCCCCAACCTTAGCTGCTGGCTGAATTCTTTAAAACTTGGTTTAGGTTCTGTCTCCTCTGGAACATTTCTCCCTGCTGCCCACCAAACACCTCCTTTATTTTCTTACTCTCCCTCTCCTTTCCCTCTGTGCGTCTTTCTAACTCAGCCAGCTAATTTACTCTAAACCATCTGGTGACTTATTCCAGATACTCTGGCTGAAAAAAAGTGATGCATAACCTAATGCTATCTGACTGCCCACACCGGTGAGAGCCAGACCGTGGGGAGCAGCAAGCATGCAGGCCTCTGACTGCAGGCCTCTGATTGCAGGCCTCTGACTGCAGGCCTCTGACTGCAGACTGGCTGTTGCTCATAGAGCCGGAGTTTACACTTGGTTTACATTCAGATCGAACTTCTTACATGAATGCCCTGAAAGGTCTCTTCACCTCTGCGTGCCTTATGTTTTTATCTTCTGTGAATGGCTCCGATGGAAGCCGAGAACACGTTTCTTTCAGTACTTTGATAAACTGGGGAACAATTTGAGCATAGGATGAGTTTTGTGTTGGCCAATATATATTTTTTGTCAGGGAAAAACTATACCTGATAGGCTGAGCACTGTCACAACCTCCATTGTGTGGCAGCTGGATCAGTTCCCTGTGTGTTGGGAACCACACACATCTGCTGTCAAATGTGGGAGAATTACAGGTGGCCATCCTCTGCCATAGACAGTAACTCAGAAGCTGCACTCAGTCTGACACCCATTTTCAAACCAGCCTGGGCATCCTTATAAGGTCAAGTGCTATCTTTACTGTAGCATTTATACATTTCCTAACCATTTAGAGTATATAAAATCCCCATTTTTGCTAGCTTCCTGCCTTTTCATGTTTCTCATTGAAGGTTTTGAATGTTGTGCCCAATAAGTATCCTTTCCCCGTGAAATATAGGTTTTTTAATTGAAGATTTTTATACAATATAGACTTTTGAGAACATGTGTGTTGTGTTATAGCAGAACTAATTGTATTTACCACACAGAATGATTGTGAGAATTGAGAGATTTTTAACATATCAAGAATGATGTTTTATACCTAGCAAATATTAGGCATTATCATCATTATTATTATAGGAACATTTACCATTTTGTCAACATTATAGTAATGAGAAATTGTGATAGTTTAATCTTGGTGTCTGCCAGCTGCCTTTGGTTATAAAGACACTGCTAAACAATGTGATGTGCTCTGTGGGTACTTAAAGAATGACAGAGCTAGCCAGGCAGTGAAGGCACTCACCTTTAATCCCAACACTCAGGAGGCAGAGGTAGGCGGATCTCTGAGTTCAAGGCCAGCCTGGTCTACATAGCAAGTTTCAAGACAGCCAGGGCTACCCAGAGAAACCCTGTCTCGAAAATAAACTAGAAACAAACAAAAAGAATGATAGGACTTTTCATTTGAATCATATTTGGATTTTTTTAATTAAATTTTTTTAAAGAAAAAAAAAGTTTGTCATTAAGATGAGAGCAGCTTGCTTAAGATGAGAGGAAAGTGGAGCCCTGATCCCTGCTCAGCACTGCTCCTCCATGAAATGTGTGCATGTGTGCCTGTGCGTGTGTGTGTGCATGTGTGTTATTGTCTTATTCAGTCTGTCAGGTATGTGCTACTTGAATGGCAGCATGATGCACTTCACTGTGACAATCATGTCTGTTCTCCTGAACTGAAACCTGAGATGGTTTTGATATATGTTTGATATATGTTCTGTTCACTTATCTGTACTCGCAAAAATGTACCAAGTACATGGTCTGACTCAAGCTTTGTTGTTTTGTGAAGGTTCAGAATGCTAAGCAAGTAAACAGTGCACTTAAGCAGAAAATGGAAGGTGGAATCGAAGAGTTCAAACCTCCCGAGGTAGGATGCTGAAAGCCCCTGCGGTTAAGCCCCTTGTTCTTCTGAGTTACCCAGTGCTCAGGTTCTATGCTGTCCTTTCTGAAGTTTTCACAATATGGACAATTTTATCGTGCCAATTTTTTCATTCATGTAGTTATCTTTTGAGTCTTGACTGATCTTTTTATTTTAAATTAACTCACTTCCCCTGCCCTCAGCAAGTACTCTGAAAACCATCATTGAGAGTGAGCACATGAGGCTGAGGGTCTGTGGGAAGGCTGGCACACGTCTGGGGCAAGCAGTGTTTGTCCAGAGCCCTTTTCTGCCACATGACTCAATACCAAAAATAAATCCCAAGGGATTTTTCTTAAACAAAATCTTACTTTAAAACACTTGTTTGGTGCTCATATTTCAATGAGGATTTTACTGTGCAATTTTTTTATACACTCTGCCTGAAAATACAAAATCTCATATATAAAGATATTACCCATTTTTTCAGCCTTATTTATGTTTTGATTCTTTGTTCTTGATAAATATAGTAGAACTTAAATGCCCCTAAAATCCAATGAAGTCTTCTTACAAAAGTTTCAGCTGTAAAATCTTTGATTTTTTTAAAGACTCCCAAGTTATGATTCATATTCTGAATTGGTCTTTCTATGTATATAGTGACCAAATAGCTACATATGTTCCTGTGGGTCCTTTGTCTCCTACGTCTGACTGGAATATCTGCGGATAAGGTGGGGGCTGGGAGGGCGGTAGGATAAAGAGTGCTCTCCACGTCAGGGTTAGGTTACGGGAAACAAGGAAAAATGCATAGGTTGGGATCTCATTTCAAGCCCCTAAGTAAACTAAATACACTTCAGTGACATTGAATTAAGGCAGGTATAGCGTAAAATATTTTATTTTCCTGTATTATTGCAAGAGGAAACTTTAAAATTTGAATTGGTTATTTTAATTTTATATGTAATCATATATATAAATCTATAATTAAATAAATATAAAGCAAAATTTCATATGCTAATAGTTTCATAACTTAGAAATTGTATGAGTACAGCAGGTATTAAGCACAGGGCAGGGTCCAGGTGTGGCGCGCACACCTAAATGTCAGCATTCAGGAGGCAGAGACCAGAGGAACAACCAGCACTTCATAGAGCGATCCTGTCTCAAAATACAAAACAAACTTGTAGGGGCGGGGCGGGGCGGGGCGGGGCCCGGGTGAAAGGCGCTGGCGTGGGTGGCTCAGCGAGTAAGGGCACTGGATGCCGATGCTGACCCCGTAAGTTAGATCCCGAGAGTCGCATGATGGAATCAGAACTGGTCCTGACAGTTGTCTCTCACTTCCACACATGCACCAAGGCGCATGTGTGCTCCACACACTGCATGGATAAGTGAATAGATGCCACATATGTAAAAGCAAAACTGCAGAACTACTCATAAGAACTTTTATGCAATGGTTTGAAGATTTAGAGGCTGGAGAGATGGATGGCCCAGTAGTTTAGCGCACTGGCTGTTCCTCCAGAGGACCCAGGTTCAGCTCCCTATATGATGACTTACAATCATCTGTAAGTCCAAGTCCAGGGAGTCTGATGTATCCTCTGGCCTCCACAGGCATTAGGCATGCACAAGTTACACAGACATATATGCAGGCAAAAACGCCCACACAAAATTTAAAAACAAAAATAAATATTTAAGAATTTGAATAAAATAGAGAATTTTAGATGTTCTACTAAAATTTCCAAGGCTGTGGGGAAAGGCTGAGTAACCAACATTTTTCTCTCATAAGAAAACAAGCCCAGACAATTTTACAGAAAAAGTACCAAATCTCAAGAAAAAATTAATTCTAATCTTCAGTTTTCCATAGTGTTACAGGCTAGTCTCACTCACTGCATGGCGTAAGATGGCAAAGTGCCACAAGCTGCTCATCTTGACTGTGGGCTCCCTCTTTGGTCTTTAGCAACCGAATGTGAGGAGCCCACTGCCCACTGCCTCAGAGGGGTTGCAGACCCAACTGGTCAGTGTGCATGGTGCTACCATCAACTTACAGGAAGTGTCACAGAATAGCAAAACCGTTTAGTAGATTCTCACGTTTTAAGTCAGCTACTGGGATAGAAGTTATCAAACACTTATTATACTTTTGAATTAAGAACAATGAGCAAAATGAAATCACCAAAATCTGTAACACTGTATATGGGTTCACCAAAGTCTGGGTGCATTTGGCTGATTTAATGATCTCATCTGACTTGAGGTACATAGAGCACAATCATCCAGAAAATCTCCACAGTACATTTGTGTTTCTCAAATTCTTGTTGCTTTTAGGACTGGGCAACTTGAATGGATGTTTTCTCATGAAAAACATTGAAAGGCAATCCTTTCCCCTTGGCTTAGACTTCACCTTATCCAAACTGTTAATAACTCGGAGTAATTAGCCCCTTAGATGCAGTACTCATCGTTATAACGAGCTTTACTTATTAATTTGGTTTTGAGTTTTGATTTTATCTAGAATAAAATTTGATGAAGAAAGTACGTTCACTTCTACAACTATGTATTAATACCTTGTTCATGTAAGGCAGTATTTAGGTACGGTGGGGCATGCAGAGGAGGGGAGAACAGGACATAAGGCAATTGTTCCCTGCCTTCTTAAAAAATACTTGTAATCTGGATATTACCTGATAAACTGATAAAGTGTAGACTTAGAAGCAAACGCTCTCAGAAAGCAACGGGGCATTACTTATCCTGGCTGGGACCCTCAGGACAGACTTTCTAGTGAGGACAGAGGGAAATGTGCACAAACAGAGTTCAGAGGGGTTCCAGGCAGAGAGAGTGTAACAGTGGTGGAGGGTAGCTGGTGAACTGATGCTGAGATTCAGTGGAAGTAAAAGACGTCTTTTCTCAAGAATCTTTTCTGCCTAGAAAGACGATCTTAGATGCAGAGAAGAATGAACACCTGGTGTGGGTTACAAGCAGGGATGCTGTCGAGATAAACGCCTTTGTGAAACTCGAAGGAGAATCGCACCTTTGAATTAGGTGCAGGGGAAAAGCCCTGCAGCTTCTTTAATGTAAAGAGTGGGTGACAAAATGACATCATTCTAGGAAAGCTGCTCTGTAGATAAACTACAGTAGGCAGACATGCTTGCTGGTAAGATGTTCAGCACGGTGGTGTGCAGTAAGAAGTGACTCCAACAGGGTAGCAGAGGAACGAGAACAGGAGACAACTCCATTTCAAAGCTAGAAATCCACGTGTCTCCCTGAACTATGTGTTGGGGTGGAGGAGCTGTGTGTGGTTCATGACTGTGTAGACAGGTGGAGGCAGTGAAATCCGAGGGCCAGGGGAGGAAGAAGAGCCATCCCGGAAGGGCTGACACTGGGGTCCCATCCCGTGTGTTTGCCCCCAGCCTTTATGACGGGCGCCCAAACTTCCAGCCTTGAGCAGGAAGTTTAACTTGGTAACTTTCCCAGCTCTTCTGAGACAATAGGAACGTGCCACTGACAGAATGGGAGGCAAACAAAGACGAGCCGACTTCACGTGAGACTCAGTGCAAGGGTCTGGTGTCTGGTCGGCCTGCTCTTTGAGACTGTCAATATTGTCATGATTATTGTCTTATTTTGTATAGTTACTGTTAAAATAGGCATTTCAGATTAAGGTCTGTTGTGACAGCCACAGAGTTTAGTTTTCGTTCACGAGTCCTATTTTAGTTATCCTTTCTTCAAATTAAAGTTTCTGGGGTTGATAACTTAAAGGACTCTCTCACGTTTAAAATGCCTTGTCCTGTTTCTCTTCAGTCTGCCCTGCTTCCCTGTCTCCATTTTGTCAGACCTTTGATCCTAACCAGCTTTGGCATCTCCCTCCTGCAGTCTCCCACCCAGAGGTACCATTTAAAAGCTATTAACTTTTCGCGGAAGACCAGCCCCTCCGACGGGAAGCTGTTTTAGGTGGTTAGCCCTCCTCTTCCTTCTCCTTAACCACCGAGACACCGCGTTCTCTTGTTACCACTGTCTTCCCTCAGCACACATGCATACAGGCATGGTCTAAGTTCTCTTTTTCTCCTGGAGAAATATAATCTCATCCCTTCACAGTATTAAATTACATCATAAATACATTAGAATTTTGTTCAAACAGTTGACGAAGTGGAGCGGCAGCAGGCAGGCGTGGCAGCTCCAGCAGCTCCATGGACAGCATTTCCGGGTCTCCACCCAGGGTGCACAGCCATGGCCTGGAAACTGAGTCCCGTTCCTCTGCTCACTCTCTAGTGCATCCCTTTGGAGTGCTAAGTTCCTAGTGTTTAAGGAGCTGCATGTCTTTCTGCCACACTCATCCACATCAGTTTAGCAGCCTTATTTGGGTTCAGCTAAAAACCCAGTGCTCTGTCCCAGGACTGGCAAATGTATGAGGGCAGTGCATGTCCTCAGCTGCCTTTGGGAGAACACTCAGGAGTCCTATAGGAGGGGACACAACAGTACTTTTTTTTTTTTTAAAGAAAGCTTGTAGCCTTGTATAAGAACTTCATTTACATTTAAGTAATATATGAATGACTCCATTGTTATAAAATCTTCTCAAACCTTCAAAAATGGATTGGATACATGAATACTGTATTTTTGTCCGTGCCAAACCTGAGTTCCACCTGAGTCCCAGTGCCTCGTTTTCAGTGTATCCCAAATGACACTAATCTTTCCCATCTCCCCATGAGCACCTCTCAGCCACACCTTCTGCAGGCTCTCCAGGCTTAAGAGTCTTGTTCTGGTTTAAGTCACATCCCCTCCTCCCTGCTGCCAGCACAGCTATTGCTTGTCAGGCTTAGGACAAGCTTCCCAGCCTTGTTCTTGTCCCCTTCCTGTGGTGAGCAGCCTTCACTCTGCTTTAAAACCTGCAGAGCTGGTCTCCCACACAGACCTCAGGACTCTGTACATGGACCCTGCCTTTCAGACATGCCTAAAGTCCATATTTGTTTCATTTTTTTCCCTTTTCCCTTGGGCTTGAGCAGATGTCACGGTCACCGGTCAGTTTTCGTTGACCTGGGCACTGTCTCCCATCATCCTCCGAGCAGTTTGTGAAGCAAGTGTCGCTGTTTGTGCAGGAGAACTCCCCAGCCAGCTGCGAGGTGCTTGCTCCCCCATTAACCACCTCAGCACTGTGCATGTCCATTACTGTGGTTGATAAAATGCAAATGCAGTGCAAACCAAAGGAGACTCTAGACTTGGCCCAGTCTGTGGTGGCTCCCGCCACTGTAGGAGCTGACAGGTGACCCCTCAGAAGCCACTGTAGGAGCTGACAGGTGACCCCTCAGAAGCCACTGTAGGAGCTGACAGGTGACCCCTCAGAAGCAGCAGTTGGAAAGAATGGCAGCCAAGACTTCAAAAGGATCAACAAAGAGTTAACGGCTTGAGAAAACTATTGAAGCCTTCAAAGAACAAAGCCCATATTATGATCATGTGCTTTTCAAAACCAAAGGTCATGGCTCTCCATTCTGTAGTCAGAAAAGCTGTGCTAAAACCAAGTGAAAGCTTGTGACCAAGTCATGAATGGCCTCAGAGGACGAACCAGCCCTCAAGAGGGCTCTTCTGGCAAAGGAGCTTGCTACACAGGCCTGGAGACCTGAGTTCAATCCCTGGAACCCACGTAAAGGTGGAAAGAGAGAACAAACTCTGTAAAGTTGTTCTCAGACCTCCACATATCCACATGTGTGCACGGCATAGACATGCACCATACACATGACAACAGTAAATAAAAACTTTATTTTATGAAAAGAATGAGCCAGTTTATAACATTTTTGTTTTCTAGGTCAGATTAAGTTGCAGTAGGCCCTTTGCTTTCTCACCACTCACTCCGAAATGTCTGAACCCATTTTAAAGGGTTCTGGTACCAATTTGCAGGAGTTGGCAGTGAGCTCCTTTGGCTTTGGAGCTCACACACCAGCTCAGCTCCTGCCCTTCCTCCATGCCGCTCTCTTTGTATGAACCTGCTTGAGTGTCCAGGTTTGTTTTATTGATTCCTTCTCCCTGAAGGGAGGGTGCTGGGATCTGTGCCCCTAGACCTCTGTATGTGTTTCACTGGAGACAGATAGGTCTCACTAAGTTGTCTAGGCTGTCCTTGAACACTGTAGCCATCCTGGTCTAGAACTTGAGATCCTCCTGCCTCAGCCTCCCAAGTAGCTGGAATTACAGTCCTGCAACCCCAGGCCCCGCTGGTCAACCCTGTGTGCCTCAGAAAATGTGCTTCTCTGCCTCCCTCAGGGTCCTTGCAGCTCACCGGCTAGTTGCTGCCTGGGCTGTGTGTTGTACCCTTTTCTCTCTCCTGAAATTCTCTCTTTCTGTTTTTCAGTTTTTTCCTTCCTTGCTCTTCCAGACCTTTTTCCTTTTGTCCTCTCAAAATTTTGTTTCTGACTTTGAAGTTGTTTCTTTCTTCTGAATACTTTGTTTATTAGAAGTGTAAGCCTCGTGTCACTGGTGTCCCCAGAGGTGAGAGCTGATGTCCCGTCTCGAAGGACGCTGCCTGCTCACTTGCCCAGTAGGTCCAGGTACTGTGCCAGCTTGCTTTACCTTGGCAGTGTGTCCTGTGGTCATCTGTGAGCTGGTGTACCGGTTTCCCCACACACACACTCGAAAGGTCCTTGACTTACTCCTCAGTGCATTGGAGTCTGGCTCCGTGGTGATTGCTGTAGGATTTTTAACAGTGACTTTGAGAGAAACATTAGGAAGTCCTGGGATTTGAAAAAATAAAAGGTCTTATCAATGAATCATTCTCTGCTTTGAAAATTTAAAGAAATATTTTCAGACTTGGGCTTTTCCTCCATTCTTAGTCTGATTTGTACAACTGTTATGGAAGAAAGCATAGCTTTTATTTAATATGAAGCCAAGAAATATTAGAGTCACAGACCCTCTCGAAAATGGTCTCTTAAATGTTAAAAACTAGGCCAAAACCAGATCTGTGATATGTAATAGGAACATCGTACTGGAAAATGAGTGCAATATCGGTGTTGTTCAGTCCCCAAACGGGTGCATTTTTCTTGCATTATCTTTGTATGTGGATAAAAGGTAACTCGAGGCATGTTTAGCCCTTCTGAAAATGAAGCCCATGAGTCAGCATGTCGGTCTCATGTCTGTGATTTGGTGAAACGTTTTTGAAAAGCAAGTTGGAAAAATGTCTGCCTTCACATCCTCACTAGGAAACTTCTTTTTAATTTTGTAGTCAAATCAGAAAATTAATGCCCGTTGGACCACAGAGGAGCAGCTTCTAGCAGTGCAAGGTATACTAAAGATAAGCAGTAATTGTTGTTCATTATTAACTGTCATGAAAGGGGACTGCTGTAGTTCTTCCCTCCTTCAGAAGCGGGACAAGAAAAGGCCGTGTTCACTGCACACCCTGGTGACCAGGGATTGTGTGTTGTGTCTCTGGTGTGGCATACTGACTCTTCACTCCTCGTCCGGAGGAGCGCACCCAATCACATGGCGCTCTGTGGCTCAGCTTCAGGGTGTGTGACTGTCACATTGATGACTCACTATGAACATAAACTATAAGCTTTTTATTTGTCTAATTGCTCTTTGTTTTCTACTTGGTAAGTGTGAGGTCATGAAAATATTAACTATGTGCTTCCGGTGTGTCTATTCCTTATGAAGAGATAGACCCCTGCGTGCCTTTAAGGAGCTGCACACCCAGTGGACGTGTGCTGACTGGCGCTGTTTGTGAGAACGCTCAGTGGCGTGCGCCCAGGGGCAAATGGGGAACTCTGTACACTTGGGTTTCTTCTGTTTGAGCTGCTTAAGGGCAAATTGCTAACTTTTTGTTCAGCATAGGTTTTATTTCTCTTTAAGATGAACCTTCTGCAGAGTTTGTTGTGTAATTTAAATATGGTCTGCCTATCGTTTGTTGAGCTCGCTGTGACGTGTGAGCACACAGTCTGTGATATTCCAAACACTCGGCCTTCTCTTTGTCTAGAGGTTGCACCGTGGCATTTAGTACCATGGCCTAGAGCTTTTCCAGGAGTTTGGGCAGGGCCTCCTTTCCTTCCTGCAGAGCCCGCTCTCCTCCCCGAAGTGCCGCCTGATGAGAACGGAACCCTGGTTTCTAGCATTTGGCTAGTATGTTAATTCTGTACCATAATAGAAATTATTCGAGCAAAGGATTTTCTGAAGAGAATAGCCAAGGGAAATTGGGAGTAATCTTTCTCCACATAGCACTTGAGATTTGATCGCTTTCAGGGGCAGAGTCCACTGAATCTAACATCTTGGCTGGACTATACAAAGCTGCATTCAAGGAAAGGGTGGTGAGATTCCTGCATGCAGCCTGGGCTGTGTAGCTTAAAAGTGTTGACCCAGTGGAAGAGCGTGCTGATGCTGAGAGTCAGGCATGCGTGGGTTCGACAATGCACGCTTAGACAGTCACCGCTAAGGGAATTACTCTAACAGCTCTTTGCATGAAGTATGCTTGCTCTTCGGATTTTGAAGATTCTTCTAAAATAATGTGTTAATGCCTCAAATTTAGTTCTTTAGACTAAAATTATTTGGAATTTTTGTTTTCACTTTGTTTGGACTTTTTGTTTCTATTGTTAGCACATAAAACAAAGCAGTATTTATCTATTTGTGTCTGAAGTAGTAGTTTTAGAAAGGCCTAAAAGGTGTGCCCACACATTTAGATAGCTAGATGTGTTATCTCATAAACAGTGTACTGCAGTGCCCTGTGTCTGAGTCTCACTGGTTGAGGTATGTATAGTTACCATGTAAACTTTGCTAGTAAGATGCTATTTAGCAAGCAATTTTTTCTTTACTATTTATGATAAACTTTTATGTGGTAAATCCTTTAGTAGCCACTTCAATATTGCAAAGCAATAATAAATTGTTTTGATATTAACATGTTTTAATTTGTGTGACACTTTATATTCTGAATATTTAATACATGTGTAGTGCTGTGACACCTTTTGTAAAATGCTTTATCTTGCTCATAATGGACTGTTCTGGTGACCTAGAAGAATGAGTGATGCCATTGTTGAGATCAGGAACTCAATCTGAATATACTTTTTTGCTAACTCTTTTAAAACCAAAAAGCATAACAAGATCATTTTCATTCCTAGGTTTAAATCCTATATCCCACCTTTTCTGCTGTTACCAACTGGTTCCTGACAGTTGAAGCGTTCCCCTTCCTTCTTCCCCTAGCAGAAAGTGGAACCAGGGGTCAGTCAGCTCTGGTAGGACTGTGTCTGCCTCTGTAACTTCCTCGTGCCCATCCTAGCCCTGCTGTGATCTCAGTGGTGTTCTTTGGGAGCCCAAGTGGGACATCATTGGTGCGCCAGTAAGAACAGCTCTTCTCCTATTTTTCCCACGTACGTGGCCTTTTTCAAGTGATGGGACAATCATTGGCTATTGGCTATTCTCAGAAAAACATATACTTATGTGTCACACAGGATGAGTGTGGTGTGAACATTACTCTTGTTATTCTCGTCCACCTCAGAAGTATATTTATTTTCTAGTGCGTAAAAGATTCACCTCTCTGATCTTTATGCTATTTCAAGAAAAACTAATTTTTATCAAGATGTCAACTTTAGTTTTTAGTTTTTATTTTACCTGCCATGGCTTCTGAAACAGGGACTGGAACCCCTGTGTCCAGAGGGCTGTGCATGTGCCAAAGTCACCGTCTCTTCCACAGTTCACACTGCTGATCTTTCACAGAGATTGAAGTTGTGAGTCTAGAAATGGCCTTTTTAGATTTATCTCATAGTTAAGAACCCAACACTAGAATGGCTCATAAATTAGAAGGCAGTTGGTTTGACCTTTGATTAAAAATATAAAGATCCAGTCCATGAATAATCGAAGGAGGTGGACGTAGAAGCTAATACTCTTCTGTTGTACAGAAGAACCCCTTGTCTGTAACAGAGGATGCAGGCGTGGGCATCTCAGAGTCGGCCAGCCTCGGTGTGCTTCATTCAGATAATTATTCAAATTAACCATTGTTTTTGCAATGGAATAAAATTTACAATGTGGAAGATGTGAGTACAGGACCCGGAGAGAAGCAGGAAACAGTGGAAGGAAAAACCATGATTTCGAGTTCACTGAACAAATGCTTCTCTTGGCTCATGAAACCCACAATCTCAGAGGTTCTAAATACCATTTCAAAAATACTATTATTTATGAATCTATTCAAAATAAAAATTATTAGATACTATTTCAAAAATAGACTTTTGATAAATTTGTATTCCCCAATTATATTAAATACATTAAATTTCTCTTCTAAAGAATTTTGATGTGAGAAGCAGGGGGAAGTCCTCTGAAGTTCTGCTGCCTTTGACCCCTCAGAACTCTGGGTACTTAGCTTTCTGTTGTCCCCAAATACCAGAAGCAGTGTCCAGTCTGTGCTCACTGGCCTTCTGAGTCCATGACTGCAATTGGGGCCCACTGTCTGCATGCTCCTAGATCATGCATGGACATAGTCCCCACCGCAGGAACCACTGTCTGCATGCTCCTAGAGCGTGTGTGGACATAGTCCCCATCGCAGGAACCACTGTCTGCATGCTCCTAGATCATGCATGGACATAGTCCCTCACTGCAGGAACCACTGTCTGCATGCTCCTAGATCATGCATGGACATAGTCCCCCACCGCAGGAACCACTGTCTGCATGCTCCTAGATCATGCATGGACATAGTCCCCACCGCAGGAACCACTGTCTGCATGCTCCTAGATCATGCATGGACATAGTCCCCATCGCAGGAACCACTGTCTGCATGCTCCTAGAGCGTGCGTGGACATGGTCCCCATCGCAGGAACCACTGTCTGGGATTGTTCTGGTAGTACCTGTGTCAGTCTTTACTAGTGAGAAAATTACCTTTAACAAAAGAAAAAGAGGAGCTGTTTGAAAGTTTCTGTGTAGTGATGTATTTGTTCTAGGTAATGTTAAATAGTGATGGGAAGATGTGGGCCATCATAAAGCATGATGGTAACAATCCCTTGGTTCCATTTTTCTGAATTCCGAGACAGAAATTCTCAGTATTGAAAGTAATTACTTGCAGGAACAGGAAGTTTAGAAAGTTGACTGAGAACAGCATTTTCCTCTCTGGGGATTTACAGCTTTGGCTCTGGAGGGGTCTCCAGATGTTTGCTCCACTGCCCTTTGGAACCTGGCCTCTTACCCTCAGTGGTGGGGCTTTCCACGCATACTCCTTAACCACATGATAGATTTAACCATTGTAAGTCCCTCGCTGAGGAAGCGACAGATGGCCCCGTTCGTTATGGGCAGAGGGCAACTCCGTGATCTAGGTGTTCCTGGCCACTCACTACTCCCGGGTGTCCTCTGGCTGCCTGATGGAGACTCTTCTGAAGAAGCAGTCACAGGAAGGACACCAGCCAGCTGCCCACCACAATATAAACCTTAGGAGTGTCATCTTCCAGACAATGTGCTGAAGCCTATTGCTCTGTGTAGATTTTTTTTTAAAGTATTCCCTCTTCTAGCAAAGTAGATTGTTGAGTGGTCAGGGAGCACAAAGATGATATAAGCAGCCCCACCATTGGCCAGGGAAGTGTAAAGCACAGGACCTTGGTTCAATCCCTAGAACCAAGGTGGAAAAAAAAAAAGAAAAGAAAAGAAAAGGAAAAAGGCCAGGTATGGTAGCATTGGTAGTGTGCACTTACAGGCCCAGTGCTAGGAGGCAGGGACTCACCAGTCCCAGGGACTCCGCCACCCAAGCCTGCTTGGTGAGTTCCAGGACACAGGGAGAGAAGACCCTGTCTCAGAAAAATTAGGTGGATAGTACTTGAGGAAGAACATGTAAGCGAGTCATCTGGCTTCCATGTGCTCACGTGAGTGCACACACACACACACAATAGGCACGCGTACATACACACATAGGCACACACACACACGAACACACAGGCACACACATACACACACACACAAACACAGGTACGTGTCCATACACACATAGGCACACACACAGGCACACACACACACGAACACACAGGCACACACACATACACACACACACACTTCAAGCCCCTGTGTGTGGCCACCACAGTTTGAGGAAGAACAGGCGAAGTAAGACTTACGATAGAGAAAATCCCATTTCCCAAGCACATTGTCCAGACTTAGTACTGCAGTACCGTTGGTTGCTCTGCATTTTCTCCAGGTTTTTCCACATCGTGGTGAGTAACTCTGGAGTTTGTCAGGACATAGGAACAAGCAGGACTGCTGCAGTCTAGAGGCAACCACAAGGAGCTTCAGCTGGTACAAAGCCTGCCCCGCAGGCTGAGGAGATTGGTGTCTGGGTACACCCGTTCTCAGAACACTAGTTGGGGTCATCCACCAAACCAGATGGTCTGCAGGGTAGTGAGATCCTCACCTGAGTTCATCACAAGCATGCCCGAGTGAACGGAGGAAAGTCTGGCACCAGAGTCTTCAGAAACACTGCGCTCTCGCGGAAGTACTTTCCAGTTTAGAGTCTATAATTTTGCAAATATGACAGTGCTGGTGCCAAAATCAGGCTTGTTAAACAAGAGAAGATTAAGGAGGAAGGGAACAGTCAAAAGTAGTCAAATTCCAGGGGTGGGGTGGGGTGGGGTAAGGTGGGGGTGGGGTGTGTAAATTAAGTGGCCCTTGTGAAAATTAGTGCTGAGAGAGCATCCTGTCTGGCTTCTACTCAGTCCTCACCTGTTTCTCAAGTCTGCGTGTAGATGGCACAGAGCCACCCAGTGCTGCTGCTTCCTAAAGGACACTAGCGGGTTCACTTGAGTGTGAACAGGAACTATTATGGGTAGCCCCGGATTTCTGTTTCCATAGAAACCCTCAGTGTAACTAGGTCACTGTTAGGCTTCAGCTTGAACCATGAAAATCAGTTTGGATTTAAAGAAAGTATACATCTATCTCTGTTGATTATACTTTGTAACTGATGTCTGTGTTGTCACGCACATCTTTCCTTTAGGACAGATCACGAAGCATAGCTTATAAACCCTCTTCTGTTTACGGTGCAGTAGAGTCAGTGTTAATGCCAGAAAGCTTTAATGGGACTGACTTCCCACTGGCCAAACCCATCGGGTGAATTTATTTGGAGATATTGTTCCCAAATTCTCAGTTCTAAATAAGAGTAGAATTTAAAAGCAGAATCATTTCCCATTGGATTAGTATTTTGGGTCTCTCATATCCATATCAGCCTTACCTCACACTCTCATCTTTGGCTGCCTTAAGTGGCGTTTATTTACGCCTCCTCTTGGTTGTCTTTCTCATCTCTTTCATGAATGACTATTTTTCTGAGATCAATACAGTTATCAAAGTATACATCAAAACTTTTGTATTTTGAGCAAGGTACATCTCTTTTTCAATATGAATCCTTGTATCTCTTTTAGAATTGACCTCAGCAGACCACCGCCCATCTGAAGCTGTGAGATCAGCACTGCCTTCCCTTATCCATAGCATGCTCTAGAAGCAGTGTGTGCCCTTCTTAAATCTAAGGCTGAGTGGCGAGCACAGACCTGGGTCTCCCTGAAGAGCGCACTAGCAGTCCCCACACAAGGCCTAGAGCTGTGCCATGGGCTCCAAGGGATGGAAGGCCCTTTTTCCTTAGCCCATCAGACCACGATAGCTCTGATTTTATAATTTAGTTACTACTATTTGTCGGTAACCTGGTGGGGTAGGCAAGTAATCATGGTGAAGTTGTTACTATTAAGCCCCAAATTGCATTGCTTTTCATTGCGAGGAGCCACGCGGTACACTCAGTCCATTGAGGGGTAAAGAGGTGGCTCCTTCCCATCCAGTTTTGTTTACAAACGGTGTTGCTCAAATCTAGGTGACTGGCTACTAGGGAAATAAATGAATGTGGAATTGAGGATGGAACAAAGAACTCAATGCTTTACAATAAATGGACTGTATTTGAGAGTTCAAGAGCGGAGTGGAGGAAATAACTGAGTGTGTAAACACTGGTAAGTCTCTGACTCTTCAGCCGGAGGCAAGCGGCTGGCTCGATGAAATGACATAACTCATGGTTTCATCTGTGACCCTGATGAGTAGCTTAGCCTCTGTCACACCTGAGAAGGGACAGAGTTTATGAGAAAGGGTGTTCGTTGCTGGTATTTGTGTGTGTGCATGATGTGTGCTGCGCACGGCTCTCCGTACTGATCCTTCACAGGTGTATTATTTACTTTGCCTTCCAGGTGTCCGCAAATATGGTAAAGATTTTCAAGCTATTGCAGATGTAATTGGCAACAAGACTGTTGGCCAAGTGAAGAACTTCTTTGTAAACTACAGGCGCCGGTTTAACTTAGAGGAGGTATTGCAGGAGTGGGAAGCGGAACAAGGAACCCAGGCTTCCGCTTTAGGGGAGGAGACAGAAAGTGCTTCTAAAGTGCCGTCAGGGAAGAGCACTGATGAAGAAGAGGAGGTGTGTTTGTGTCTGGAATTTGAGCTAACCTGAGCTGAGGAGTCACCCTTCGGTGTGGCGTTCTGTAAGGGTGCTGTGTGAGGACTAGCTAAGCAAGCACGAGGCTGGCAATACACTTCCTCAGTGACACTTCTCTGATGATGCCAAGTCCCTATGACATGCCGACTTCTGGTCCTAGCAGAGCGGAAAGTGTATTATTCCTGCTGTTAAACTGCTTACTAATAAAGATGTCTGTTTGGTAGCTTTGTTGGGTTTTTTGTTTTGTTTTTTGTTGGGGAAGGAAGGGTTTATTTTTTGTTTTGTTAAAAATAAAAGAAGCTTGTGCTTCCAATAAACACCGGTGTTATGTTTTTGTTTTGGTTTTATTTGTTTTTTTTTTTTTCCTGTGACAGCCCAAACTATAGTGTACCAAGTTACTTAGGACTTAAATCTCATACATGTATTTTTGTTTCCTCACCTCTAGGCACAGACCCCACAGGCTCCTCGGACTCTGGGTCCATCACCTCCTGCCCCATCACCCACTCCAACACCAACAGTCCCCATTGCCACTCTGAACCAGCCTCCACCACTTCTTCGCCCAACCCTGCCTGCCGCCCCTGCTCTTCACCGGCAACCTCCTCCACTGCAGCAGCAGGCTCGGTTCATCCAACCCCGGCCAACTCTCAACCAGCCTCCACCACCTCTCATTCGCCCTGCTAACTCTATGCCGCCCCGCCTAAACCCAAGACCAGTGCTGACCACAGTTGGTGGCCAGCAACCACCTGCACTCATTGGAGTGCAGACAGAGTCACAGTCCTCCCTGCACTAGAGAGTAAACTGGACAGAGTGGCAGTTATTTCTCACCCGTCATTAGACTGCTCCAAGAGGAAAGCGTCCTTCCTAGGTACGAGGCTGCTAACTAGTCCTGTGGCCAAGCGGAAGTGAAGTGGGTGTGACACCACAGGAGGCTCGAGGTGGCCTCCTGTTCCGGTGTTCCCGTGGGATCTCGTGGGAGGAAAAGGATTCTACATACGGGGGGGGGGGGTGTTTATTTTTACTGTATTTATTTTATTGAGGTTTCTTATTTTCCTGCCTCTTCATACTCAAAGCTGTTAGTACAAAAATATTGACTTAAGAATTGTTAAAAAACTCCTTAAGTTCCTTAAGGATTTTTAGCTTTTTGCTTTTTTCTTTAATTTAAATTTAAAAAAAAAAAACACTTTCCTATGTTAGGAGTGCAAGAATAAATAGCCTGCATTTCAGATTTTGATATGTTCATATTTAAGAAATTATAGCTTCATATCCCTTTTTTCAAAATATGTTGCTTTTTTTCTAAAGGAATTCTAATATATTCCTTTAAAAGAAAGCAATTAAATCAATTGCAAAGCAATTATATGAAACCACAAAGAATGTATTGAACCTGCTAATCCTTTAACATAGTTTGGGGTCCTAGCGTAAAGTCCTTGTTTAAAGGTCATTGACCCTGTTGTCTATCAGTAATAGAGGTTTGGAATCATTTACCTGCAGAAAAAGGACTTAAAATTTGGTGAGAGATGATGTTTTTAAGTTCTTCAAAACTGTTAATTTTGAAAAAAAGTTTCTAAATGCTCTTTGCTTTTAGCTAGTATCGGCCTGTGTTTGGGATTTAGAATGGAATTCATTTTGCCGGTTATGTAGAGATGGTGGCTATGGAAGCCGTTCTTTACAGTTCATCTTAAAGTCGCCCTCATACTCATTAGCAGGGTCTTCCTTTAATACGAAGGGTGTTTGTTTTCTTGATAAATCTCTATTGTACATTTGGATACATTGGTGCAATCCTTGCAGCCAACCTGTGCTTGTGGTTTGATTTACAGTTAAATCTTCAGCACCCTTCACAAGGTGAATTTGAGAGTCTGTGTTATTGCAATAATTGTGCCGTTAACTAAAGTACTGAGACCCGTTTTAATGAAGAAACAGACTGAAAGTCTTTTTGTTCCAACATGAAATCATTAGCACCTACAAAGAATATTTTATAATGTTAGCATTTCAACAGTGTGTTACTGATAGTTTTGATACAATGGTTTCTTATTGGAAGCATGGCTTGTGGCAGAGGGATAGATTGCTAGTGTCTGCAACAGACTATCCACATCAAAGAGGCCATGTGTTCCTAAGTGTTGGGAAAATAGTCCCTTTGTGTAAAGGCTCCCCCACCTTAAAGAGCCCTAGATTTAAATTCATTGGTCAGTTTTAATTTTTCAAGGTTTCCTTCATAAGGACCCTCCATTCTGACATAATTGAAAGTGGCTTGCAGGAGAGGCCCTTTTTTTCTTATTGGATCACCTTAATAGTTTATGTCCCATATAAAATGCAACTGATTCAAAAGTAATATTAAAGAGTTTATACTTATTTTTACTTTAAAAGCCATGGAAGATGGTTATGTATCTTAAACTGTCTAGAGCATTTTTTTTAAGCACTTGTCTTGTGTGTGTGCATATTATACCTTGACAGCTTTCATTGTCTCGTCTCTTGTCAGGAGACCTTCAGTACAGTCTGGGGAAATGTCAGTCAGCACCAGTGTCTATCCAGATATTCAGTTCCTTGTGGTTCCTTTAAAACCTGTTGCGTCCAGACATGGGCCTTGGTGCTGTATCTGAGGGATGTGTTGCAGTTTTACTTACAAACACGAGAGCACACGGTAGGAAAGCCGTAGTTCCATTCGAATATGATTCATGTATATAGTGAGCTGTCTTGATTGTGTGCTTTGCATATTTTGTAAATATTTTGCACGTCATTATTTTCCTTTTCTGTTTGAGCAGTGTTTGGTCTGGAAGAGTAATATGCTTGCTGCCTAAAGGATTAAAGATTTAAAGGTGTCCACGTCTTCTATTTTTATATGATCTCATGCTGTATGAGAATTTAGAACCTCTTCACTGTGAAATTCTAAGTGCAGGTTTTATATATATATATATATATATATATATATATATATATATATATATATATATATAAAACAAAGCCTAGAACTCTCTTCATGGCCATATTTGTCAATTCTGAAGTCATCTATACTGAGAGACCTACACTGGAGTGTTTTTATAGCACAACTAAAAATAAATCACACTGTTGCTACAACGGTTAAAATTAAAGAAAAAGGTATTTAATCCTGGTATGGAAGTCACGGTAATGTGGATGGGAACCAAGTTAAGTGATGGCCGAGAGTGAGCTGACAGCTGAGTAGAACCACACACAAGAAGTGAGAGAAGGCAAAACTCTGTCCTAATGTGGCCGCCACAATCGCTACTTCTAAAATTACAAAGTGCTTTGGTTCAAAGTACAAAATTCAGTTGTTAGCTAGGTATGTTCTATTGATGTTCCCTCCTGCCCCTTAAATATTCTTAGCCCTGGCAGCATAGGGCCACCAGGACCCGCAGAAAGAAGGTGGCTTAGGATTCAAGAAGATTTGTCCTTTCCTATGGCCTTGCCCAAAATAAATAACAACCACATTCTGATTGCAGGGAGCATATGAACAAGAAACCGAAATGTGTTGAAGTTTTTAACTTAGACACCTACAGGATCACCTTATTTGTAAGGTGGTCGTAACTGAGTGCAGGAAGAACCTCAGTCAAGCTTAAGAGCCTTGCTGTATTAGTTCAACAATCTGTTTCACGGCTGCTAACCCATGGGAGTACAGAAGCATGTTTTCATATAGATAGAGGGTTATTAGAGTGGCTTACAGGCAGGGTTGGAGCAGCCCAGCGAAGGCTGTCTCCTGACAGAAAGGCCATTGACAACACAGGGTGTCTCCACAGCACAGACCTGGAGTTGGTGTCCAAGAGAGCTGCTGATCTTCAGTCTGGGTTGGAATCCCAAAGAAGTAGGTCCTGATACCACTGAAGGAATGCTTCAGCAACAGGATAGCTGACCTTGCCAGTGAGCGTGGGATCAAGCAGGAAAAAGCAAAAGAAAACTTCTTCCGTGTCCTTTTAGGTGGCTTGCCATCAGAAGGCGTGGTCCATATTGAGATGGCTCTTCCCAGTCTAGAAAATCTGTCACAGGGTGCCCAAACTGCTTGGGTTTGAGTTGACTCCAGGTGTGGTTGACAGTGAAGGAGCATGGCTCCTGGGGGTCTTTTATTGGCGTTTTCTAATTATCACACCAAGTATTGGGTAGCATGGCATTTTCAAGCAAACTTTCTCATCTTCAGCCTCCTACCCTCCCTTGCATCCACCGCCCCCCCCCTTCTGTTTGCAGGTCAGTCGTCTTTTGTTCCAACCCCTCTTCCTCACATCTCTTTTATCCCTGGACCACTTAATTAGGAACAATGAAGAGAGATGGTAGTTGCATGGAGGTATTTGCAAGCTGTCATTTATAAATTAGAGACTACTGATAAGGGCTGGGTCTTCCTGAGGACTTCTTAGGGCTCTGGCAGTAATTTGGGTTAGCATGCCTGCTAAGTGTCTGCCCTGGTGAATGCACTGCCGGCAGCAGCCAGAAGAGGGCAGCAGGAGCTTCAGACAGCTGTGAGCTGCCATGTGGGTTCTGGGAATTGAATTGCTCTTAACCACTGAGTCATCTCACCAACTCCAAAGAGAGTATCTTACAAAACTAATTATATCCGTTTGAGGATATCTGCCCACTGCCTGTCTTTTTGGAGGAGTCAACAAAAAGTTTAGCCTAGGGCGGTTATTTGATGGAATAGAAAGGATCGTCTACCACTGCTCAGGAAGAAACCCACGGCTGCCGGTGCAGCACACTTGGGAAGCCAGCAAGCATTTCACATGCAGCGCCATCAGGGTTGCTTTCCCATGGTCGGCCGCTGTGCCACACTTTGTACATGTCCCCTGATGAGCATAACTGTAGCCCATAACGAGACTAAAGGTGCAGTTCCAAGCCTGGGGAAAAGATGTTTTCTCCTTGTCTGCTCACTTCTATCTCTCGTGATTGAAAGTATGCCCTCCACCAACATGACCTCAGCAGTCTTCGGTGTAGAATGAGCGAAATAAGGCACCGACCAGCAGATGGCAGCCTCCCCTCGTCATCAGCTGGCAGCCCAAGTAGCAGCCACTCCAGAAAATGATACCATTGGCTGTAGGCAACCGCAGAGTGCCCAGAAGCATCAGGTGTTTGCCCTTTCCTTCTGCAGAAGGGGTTTGTGCATAATTTCCAACCCTTCTCTTTGTAGGTGAATCTAGTTTAAGGGTTAGTAAATTAGTTTACAGTTAAATATGATATGGAAATTAATACTGAATATTTTTAAAATAATAAAACTGCTCAAATTTGCCTCTGTCTTCAGGCTGTTTTGCTTGAGTCCCCCTCCTCACTGCTTTGGAGGGCAGGGCACTGTCGTGGCTAAGAGGCCCAAACCTGACTTCCTAGGTTCGTCTTCCACCTCAGAGTTTTCTGGTTTGGAGAAAATGGTTCAATAGATGAGTTTTCCAACCTGTAAAATTATGATGATTAAGTGGGTGTGTGGCTTGAGGAAGAACTGGCCCTATGGGCTCATCGATTTGAATGCTTGGTCATCAGTATCGGCTTATTGGAGGAGGTGTGGGTTTGTTGGAGGAAGGACGTCTGGACCTTGGAAACGTAAGCCCAGCCCCAATTAAATACTTCTTTTATAAGAGTTGCCACGGTCATGGTGTCTCAGTAGAACACTGACCAAGACAATGGGCTACTGTGGATCAAGTGCTGGACATACTGTACACACTTAGCGTCCGTAAATGTGGTTTTTAGCCACACACCTATATGCTTCTCTTCTGAGACACAGAGGCTCTCGACATAGTACTGGCTATCCTGGGACTTACTGTGTAAGCCAGCCTGGCCTTGAACTCACAGAGAACTCCCTGCTTCCCCAGTGCAAGGATTTGTTTTGTTTTTTGTTTGTTTTGTTGAAGCAGTCTCCTGCAGCCCAGGCTGCTTCACGCTCTCTGTGTGTCTGAGACTGAGCCTGACTGGCTCCTCCCTCCGCCTCCTGAAGCTGTGATTAAACCACACAATCCAGCTTTGTTTCTTATCTTGTACATTTATGTTTTGTCTTTCCCATCTATCTACCTTCAGGAATTTTTATGTTTTGTTTTGCTTTGTTTTGATGCAAGTGAGGGTGTCCCTGCAACTGTCAGGACAGGCTGAGGAGCCATCTGTGAAGGGGGGAGAACACAACCTGCATCAAACCTCAGGAAATCTGATGCCAGGCTGTTGTAGGGAGGCCACTTGTTCATTTCCCGGTCGCCCAGACTCCCGAAATAATCACACAGAAACCACATTATTTAAATCACTGCTTGGCCCATTAGCTCTAGCTTCTTATTTGCTAGCTCTTACATCTTAATTTAACCCATCTCCATTAATCTGTGCATCACCATGAGGTTGTGACCTACCAGCAAAGTTCCAGCGTGTCTGTCTCCGATGGCAGCTCCATGGCTTCTCTCTGACTCCTCCTCCCTTCTCCCAGCATTCAGTTTAGTTTTCCCCACCTAGCTCTACTCTACCCTATCATGCCAAGTCAGTTTTCTTTATTAACCAGTCGTATTCATAGCATACAGAGGGGAATCCCACATCACCAGGCAGCTTAAGGTAGGCATATTTAGACACAATAGAACTTGGATAACAGTGTGCATGCAACAATCATTCCCATTCCTGATACACAATAAAACTTAAGATGTGGCTGCACACATTGTTTGTCATAGCCAGAACCTGGAAACAACCTCAATGCCCCTCGACTGAAGAATGGATAAGGAAAATGTGGTACATTTACACAATGGAGTACTACACAGCAGAAAAAAATAACGACATCTTGAAATTTGCAGGCAAATGGATGGAGCTAGAAAACATCATTTTGAGTGAGGTAACCAAGACCCAGAAAGACAATTATCACATGTACTCACTCATAGATGATTTTTAAACATAAAGCAAAGAAAACCAGCCTACAAATCACAATCCCAGAGAACCTAGACAGCAATGAGGACACTAAGAGAGACTTACATGGATCTAATCTACACGGGAAGTAGAAAAAGACAGGATCTCCTGAGTAAATTGGGAGCATGGGGACCTTGGGGGAGGGTAAAAGGGGAGGGGAGGGGAGAAACAGGGAGGAGAGCAGAGAAAAATGTAGAATTCAATAAAAATCAGTAATAAATATGTGGCTGCACAGAACCCTCTACAGAGTGCACGTGACCATGAAGGCAGAACCCTCTACAGAGTGCACGTGACCGTGAAGGCAGAACCCTCTACAGAGTGCATGTGATCGTGAAGGCAGGTTCTACAGCTAAAGGCTAGGATTTGGTGTGGTCTCTGACAAGATAGCAGAGAAGTCAGTAGGCCATGAAGTACATGTGACATCTCCCCTAGGGACAAGTTCTAGTAACTGGGAAATGAAGATAAAGTCTGTCTGGGTAGGAGGGGGTCTGGGATAACATTCTGTCTCTGCAGTGCATGGTGGGTGAGCTCTGTCTTTATAACACAGGGTGGGTGAGCTCTGTCTTTATAACACAGGGTGGGTGAGCTCTGTCTCTACAGATAGCAAAAAGATGACCAGGTCATTAATAATAACTACTCCCAGCGTTCTGGCCAGAAAACAAGTCTTTCCTCCTTCAAGGAGAGATCCCTGCATGTCTAACGTTTATATTTTCCCTGGTACTCTGGGCACAAGAACTCTGTGCCCCCAACCAACAAGGTCTTGATGTAGCCCCGGCTACCACTGAACTTAGCAATTCTGCCTTAGTCTTCCAAGAAGTGAAATTATAGGCATGAGCCCACATGCCCATCCACCATCAAAAAATTTAGGAGAGGTCACATAACCTTCTGTCTGGGCTGCACCCCGGGGTCTGTGTTTGTTCTCTTCGTCATCCTGCCCATGCCTCTGGGATCAACAGTGGGGACTGGGAACTTAGCCTCCACTTCTGATGACTACCTTGTCAGCATTACGAACACTGGCTGCTCTTCCAGAGGACCTGGGTTCAATCACAACACGTGCATGGTGGGTCATAACCGTCTGTAACTCCAGTTCATTCTTCTGACCTCCTTGAGCACCAGGAACACACAAGGTTACAGACATCCATTCAGACAAAAAAAAAATTAAGTGTGCGCCATGCCTCCAACCCCACCAAAAAGTTCTATGTGTCCTTATTTAGACCTGTCTGTGGAGTCTGGCAGCCACCATTTGATGTAAATTTATTCTCTACAGCTTGGGATTTCATCATATCAAAACCTTGGATCTCATTTTGGAGCAGATTACTTCATTCAGTCGGTTAAAAGAGACCAGGGAATCATAGCTGAACATAGCGCCAGTGACCCAGCTTACCTGTACTTTTCATACCAGACATGGTATCTGTGGTGGTTTGAAGGAAAATGGCACCCAAAGGGAATGGCACTATTAAGAGGTGTGGCCTTGTTGGAGGAAGTGTGTCACTGTGGAGGCGAGCTTTAAGGTCTCATATGTTCGAGACACGCTCAGGGAGACAGTTCACTTCCTGTCGCCTTTGGATCAAGGTGGAAGAACTCTCAGCTCCCTCTCCAGCACCATGTCTGTCTGTGTGCTGCCTTGCCTACTGCCATAAAGATAATGAACTAAACCTCTGAACTGTAAGCCAGCCCCTATTAAATGTTTTCCTTTATAAGAGGTCATGGTGTCTCTTCACAGCAATAGAACCCTAACAAAGATAGGATCAATATATGGGATTGTGTCACCTTGTGTCACCTTGTGAGGGGAGGTAGAAAGTAGAGCAATAGATGTACTGTGTGGAGGGACCGGGAGGAGGACTTGGGCTCAGTCCGAGAATGCAGCTCTCTCAATTCTCCCAACAAGCTGATCCAGAGTGCCAAAGCAAACCCATATAGGCTGAAATTACTGTGACTGTGTGGCGCGAATACATTGTAACAGTCCTGTGTTTAGGTGGGAGGCCAGGATTGAAGTTCTAGCCTTGGGTAGATCATCTGGGTCACCTCTAGAGCTCAGATAGCGTAGTTCAGGCACCAGGTGGCTCTGCAGACCAGGAGAGCTGTCTGGGGAGCTTTTGACTGATGAACTCTAATTAGACTCTCAGAGACTGCTAATGTTAGGCTAACAGCAGGATGAGGGCTGGCGGTGGATTTGTACTCTGTGCAGGAAGCTCCGGGAAGAAGTGATTTGAGTCAGACCTCTGATCTCGAGCAAACGCTTCTGCTCCAGAACAACTTGGGAGGGCAGGAAAGAGGCTTATTGAAAATCAAAATACATACAGTTCAAAGGCACATGAGGTACCGATGGTCCTAAAAAGAGAAGGCGAGGCTTCAAGGGTGTGGGTGACTCAGCCAAGCCTCCCAGCTTGCAGGAGTTCCGGGCCTCCTCTAGGCCCTCTCGCCCCGCCTCTTGGGCGTCGTGACCACGCCCCTCCCTCCAGGACGGCCCGACCACGCCCCCATCCTCGGCCCCGCCCCTCTCTGAGGCCACCTCTGGGGCTGGACGGCGCCTGCCGCTAAGGCGAAGCTGCCCCGAGCTAGCGGCTGAGTCCTGCGGGTGGCGAAGGCCCGGTGAGCCGACCGTCCCAGCTAGCCTGAAACCGAAAGCCGCTCAGGACGGCGAGCCGAAGACGTGTGTGGTAGCCGGGCGGGGGGACTGAGGCGACCCGGGACACCCGCGCTCGCCAACCCCCCACCCCCACCCTGACACTTTGCAAGCGGAACCCGTTAACGTGAACTTAATGCCAGGGTCGAAGACCTGCACCGGTGCTATAGTGCGTGCATGTTTGGAGATAGCACACGACTTTCCAGAAGGTGAATTCCAGATTTGAGCAGACCCAGGCGCCTGGAGGTGAGCACCCAGTAGGGTGGACGGAGACAGTTTTTTTCACACCACTGCTTTGCCCCCTTGTCACCCAGCTGTAGGGTCTGACGGTTCTGAGGATTCGTTGTGGGTCCCCCTAGGTTTGCTTTTTTTTTTTTTCCTCAGCCTTTCCACTCCGTCCTGCTGACTGTCCATATTTGGCTATTTCTAATTTACTTTGAGCTCTCTGTATCTCGCCGCGGCAGGCACTGGGCTGGTCGGAGTTCGGCTGTGGGCTGAGGTCTGTGAAACGAGGAGAAGCTCCCTTCTCCCCAACCCTCCACAGCTTGTGAGAAAAGCATCCAGCCACCAGCGTGTTGTAGTAAATATTGGGCATAGGTGCAGTGCGAAAATTGGACTAGGGCCGAAAAGGATGGTTCCTTTTTCCAGGAATATGTGCATTTTTAAATGTTTGAAGTGTTCGAGAAGACTTAAAATGCAAAGAAATTGGGTAAAACATTTCTGAGAATAGAGCTTTCTGGATGTGTGTGAGATAATTTTGGGCAGCAAAAGACTGGGTTTATAAGAGCTCTCCAGTCCAGTGGCCACTGCCTGACTTGCTTCACAGCCCATAGCCAAGAGTGTTGCCCCACTGAGGGTTTGAGTGCAAACCTTCCTTGTACAACTGATTTGAACAAAAGCAAAAATTACAGCAGGAAAGATGAATGGAAGATGAAGGTCGGAAATGCCTAGCTTTTGTTCATGTGGTGAGTTCAGGTTGGGTCATCCCCAGGTTCTAGACTGGAGCTTCCCTGGGTATCTTGTAGCCATACCTTATGGAAAGGGGCATTGACTTTCTCGGGGTCCCTGGCTGAGGCCTGTGGTGTGGGAGAGGCATGGCCAACGTCAGCGGAGAACCCGTTGGACGTGGGTGGATGACATGGGGCCCAGCCGCTGGGAGTAGGAGCTTTCACATCTGGGGTGTCTCAGGGGTGACTTGCAAGTCAGGGGAGCCAAGGCCTCTGAGTCAGTCCCATCCAACCAGTGGGAGACACGAGTCTTATGTAGGTAGGTATAATCTCCACTTTGCTGCGGGGACCTTGAAGGAAAAAAGAGCCACTGAATGTGAGTGGAGCTGTCCCTTCAGACCCATTTGCTCATGGCTCATGTCACTTGTCTCCCACGACACCCTGTGACTCAGGGCAGCTTTCCACATCCCCCAGATGGTGAGGGAAGCATCCTGTGTCAACAACCCCTGAGCTCTGCCGCCGAGCCAGGCGTGGGACTCTGCGGTTTCTGCTTCAGGACTGTCACCTTGATTTCTCAGAGAGCCGCATCTGCCTCCCTCCTGTTTAGTCTGACGGGTCAGCAAGAGGGCTTAGATTCCCATTAAGTTCCTGGGACATCTGTTACCAGCAGTGTGAGCAACATTCTGCTAGAGACACCTCCTGCTGTGTGAACAAACCAAGTGCCGGGGCAGGACCTGTGTCTGGCATTGGTTAGCCTAAAAAGACGTTGGCTGAGCTGCACTCAGTTTAACCAGGGTGTGTCGCCAGCTACTGAGGACAGGTGCTAGTGATGATTAGATCTCAGGAATCAAATGCAGGTTATTAATAACCGGTCACATCAGACTAGGGAGAGGCAGGTGCTTTTTTTCTTCCACTCCACTTAGAAGTGATGAGAAAGCTCTCACAGCAGTAGGAGTGGGCAGGACCCAAGCCTAAGTCTTCTGACTCAACCCCTACCTTCTTGCCATTATATGTTGACTAGAAGCCAAGATTCTTCAGACAGGGGGTGATGGGAGAACCAGCCAGATATTAGCCCAAAACTGCAGGTTTAAAGACTTAACAAACTAGAGGAAGGGGACACCGGGACAGATACAGTCTCTAAGCGCTTCCTCTGCCTCCGGTTGTAGCTTTCCCAGGGTTCTGGTGGGCGGGAGCTGGTGCCCCTACAGATCTATGGTCAGGCTGGGAGGGCTGTCTACAGCATGTTAGGCACAGGGAGAGGTGACTCATTCCATGGGACAGAAGAGGAATCCCAAGGGCTGGGACACCTGCCACCACCACCACCAGGCCTGGGCCAGCCCTTCTGTGTTGCTTTGCTAAGAAAACAGTGCTTGAGGAATTCCTATGTGTGGCCACTGGCAAGCCCTATCTCAGGAGGAAGTGGAATGGCAGACCTCGAAATAAAAGTGAAAACACTCATTAGTCGTGACAGAAACTCTAGTCCCTGGCACGTTTTACATATGAGTGCCTGCTGCAGGCAGCTGACGGTGATGTTCTAGCAAAGGCAGTGTGCACCTGTGCCGCCCAGCCCTGTGCGGTGCATTCAGATGTGCAAGTAGGGTCCTCTGCACCCCTGACAGCCCAGAGGGCGGCTCGCATTTCCGCAGCCTGTGCCGAGTCAGTTTCCCCCCTCCTTGCCAATTCAGATCACCTCTGGAATCTCCCCGCAGCCTTTTCTTCCCTCATGGCCAAGCTGCACTCCTTCCAATCCAGCCACACACCTCCACCTCCATAAGGAACCCGCTGTCTTCTTCCTGAGGCAAGCTCTCTCCCTGCTGTGCCCTCCCCTCCTCCCGAGCCTTCTCCACTCTGCTGTTGACTGGAGGCTCTGTGTTTCCCAGAGTTTCTCTTCTCCTGGGTTCTCTGGAAGTCTGCACTTTGGGCTTCAGCCTCCCGGGGTTCCCTTCACCTGCTGAGCTGCTGTTCAGAGACTTATGAAGGCTCCCGAGGTCTGATAATCCTCTGTCGCCAGCAGGCGCCTTGCAGCTGTCTGCTAGCCTGCCCATCAGCCTTGGAGCTGGCTGTGTCCCCACCGGGACTCCCTAATTTGGCCCTCTTCCTCCTCTCACCCTCCTCCTGCCTTGGAGGTGCCCATGTGGCTATGTCTGGAAATCAGCCTTCTGTCCCTAGGCTCCTCTCTTGGAGTTCTTTGTCGCTCTAAGGCTTAAACCTCCACCCTTAAGGAAAGACACTTGCTTTCTGCGATGTTAGTACCTTGGTTTATGTGATGTTTCGAGAGCTCCCTAGACAGGCATCTCGAGCTGCATCCAGATCTCCCACTGCTGCCTTTCTCCTGTTCTCATCTCTTCCCTGACCAGGCTCAGAACAACCTCTTCCCTGCATGGCCTGGAGTAGCAATTTACTCTCTTTGAGCCCCAGGTTTGTCTGTATTCGTTTTTCTTTGCACCCTGCTGCAGAGGGTCTCCGTCAGAGTGGAAGAGTGTGGGTTGTATAACCTGGCAGACTGGGATTCAAATCTGGATTGCTCTTTTTTATTTTTGAGACAAAATGTCACTACATAGCTCAGGCGTCCCTTGAACTCACTATGTAGCCCCGACTAGCCTGGAGCTTGGCAGCAGCCTTCCTGCCTCTCCTCCCAAATGCTGGCATTGTGGGTATTTGGTGCCTCAGCACGAGAAGCAGTCAAATCTGGGTTTTGACTTTCTGGGTGTGGTCATGTGATCAAGGCAAGTTGCCCAAGTCTCATAAGCATCTGTAGTCCCACTGGCTTGAAGGGGTGGTGATGTCTTTACTTGGAGCTCTACACAGGTAAACTGAGCCAATATCCATACCAAGCCCGGTGCGTGAGAGCTCAGGAAGGCTGTGTGTTTAACAGCAGAGTTGTGAGATCTCTGCGGATCTGGGGAAAGCACGCCTGGCCTAAAGCCATTTGGGTTTAAATAAAAGCACAGACTAGCAGATAAACTTCCATGTGCCAGGATAGACCAGAAATTATGCTGTCACTTCTTAGTCTTGGCCAGAGACCTCAGGTGGTGGTGGGTTGGGACAGGACACAGGGGATTAGCTAGAATGAGTCTCAGGCAGCTTCAGAGGTAGCGGCTGGGGGTAGGGTGGAGTGGGAGTTAGGGCCAGGACTCCAGGTCCTTGAAAAGACCCAAAGCAGACTGACATTTAGAGGAAGAACAAGCATTTGGTAGAAGGTCAACACAAGGACCCAGCAGCAGGAAATAAAGCAGACTGGAGAAGCGAACCAGGGACTCCAGGTCACTAGGAGCGGGAAGCTGTGTTGGCGAATTAGGTCGGTACGATAAATAACCAAGAACAGTTATATTTTAATGGTTAAAATGGGGAAACTCACGCTACAAGAGTGGGAGGTCCGACGTCCTATCTGTCCAGCAGGCACCATGCAGAGAGAGAGAACAGGCGCGGGCACCTGGGTCCTCCCAGTTTTTCTACCTGGACCCCAGGTAGCCACACCCTAACTAGATGTGATTGGTTGATAGAGTTTCCCCATCAGAGCAGTGGCATGGAGTCCCCAGCCAGGCCTCCACCTTCTTCCTTGTTCAAATGGGGGCTTAGGGATGGGAAAAGTGGTTGGTGAATGGGACCAAACTAAACAGAGACCGCAAAGGAACTTCTATCTTCTTCTGAGAGAGAAGCTAGGAATTTAGCTTGGGTACAGCCTAGGAAAATGTATCCTACCTTCCAAGTCAGCATCAATCAAAGACAGAAGAAACAGCCATGCTGGGGACATGGTTCTGCAGCTAAGAGCACTGGCTGCTCTTGTAGAGGAGCTGGGTTCAGTTCCCAACATCCACAAGGCAGCTAGCAATGGTCTGTAACTCTGCTTCCAATGGGTCTGAGGCTCTCCTCCGGGCTCTGCAGGCACTGTGTGCACCTGGTGTACACACATGCGTGCAGGCAAAACAATTGTACACGTGAAAATAAATACTTGTGTAAAAGAAGCAGAACAAAATGACAAAACTACAAAATCCAGGGGGTCTGAGGCACGTGGGCAGAACATAAGTGTGAGGCACGTGGGCAGAACATAAGTGTGAGGCACGTTGGGCTGGCTTCGTGGCTAGGGAAGAGAATGGACTTTCTCCTAGAAGTAACTGGAGAAAGCAGCCTAGGGCAGGGATGTCTGCTCCTTTTCAGATGCATTGACTTCGTAGCGTCTGAGGTCGACCGTTGTGCAGGTGGGTCTCTCGGGGAGGATGTCTGAGTTGAGAGGAGAAGAAGGGACCTCACGCATTGTACAACATGCCATCTCAGTGTGGTTTCAAGGAAGCTAAAATGTGTGTGTTAAGTCTGAGCTGTCAGGGGTCAACTGTGTCACAAACTGCCTCCAGGACAGATAAGGGGAAGACCAGCTTGACCAGTGGCATTAGTGAAGTCACAAGAGGCCTTGAAAAGAGAAGTTTGGGGGTGGTAAGAGTGTAAGTCCTTCTTGGGAAGCTGAGGTTGTGTGGAATGAGGGGATGTGGGCTAGTAGGGACGAGGCATGGGATTACAGGGACAGCCGAGAGCAGGGAGACTTTCCTCAGCCCTGTGAGAGACTTCACACTGAAGGACAGAGCTGGCCAGTGTGGCCCATGGTGGAACAGGTGAGCATGCATGAGAAGCCACCGCAGATGCTGCCCAGGAGTCCAGGGCAGGCGTTTGCAGGCTGGGGAGTTGGGCTGAATTCAGAAGTCACCTCTGCAGCCACTGCGAGAGGGCCAGGGCAGATCAGGGGCCCCGTGCAGGGAGACGCAGGTGTGGTGGCAGGAAGCAGAGGTTGTTCTGGTCTGATGGCTTCTGTGTTTTCTATGCAATAGGAAGTGACATTGCCCGGGGAGGCTGGAGGGAGTGGTCAAGGCTTGTAGAGAAAAGTTTGAAATAGATACTGAAAATGTGAGGGGCTGAAAGTGAAAGACTGGCCTCATACTGTTGTCACCGAGAAATCTCGTGAAAGGGACCCTGGTAAGTGGGACTTTAGACCCCAGCCCTTTGTGTAGTGCGTTCCTCAGGCTGTGGGACCTAGGTGAGAGTCCCATGGACACTGGGTGACTTGGACCGTTGCCTGCCCGTGTACATCCTTCCTAGCCCTCTCAGAGCTCTGAGGCTGGAGCCTCCTTCATGGCTCTTCCCTGTGCATGGGGAACATTGTTCACACTTCAGTTTCCATAGGCAGCCCACCCCAGGCCAGCCACCATTAGCCAGCCTTTCTGTCCTGTAAGATGTCAAGGCTTGCAGACAGCTGGCATAAAAAGTCTTGGCCCCTGAGTGATGTGCTTGGTGGCAGAAAGGCTCCCACTGACTGCAAAACGTTCATCTCAGTCACTATTTACTGAGAGCACCTGTGATGTGTGGAGCTCCAAGGCCTGGATGTCAGTAAGCAGAGGAAACCTCCTTCCCCCATGGCGCTTTTCCTCGGGTAGGGAAGTCAGAGAGCAAAGGCAAGAACGTTTGATACAAGGTAGCAAGTGCTGTGAAGAAAACTGCCAGGGGACGGAGTAGCAGGTGTGGGTTTCTATGCTGGCTGATCAGGTTTGTTTGAAGCAAGGGAGCAGGACTGAATGGCTGCTGGGTGGCAAGCAGGAGGCATGTCTGCTGTCACGGCACACAATGGACAAGGGACCTGGGAGTAGACCATAAGAACACAGAATGATGGTCCTAGCACAGCAGCCGTGACTGCTAGTGACACCGTCTCCTACCAGAGTGTTCCTCGACACAGTCCTGGGAGCTGAGCAGTGACAGGGCTACTTTCTGTCTTTTTTTTTAATTATTATTTTTGAGATTATAATACTACATTTCTCACTTCCCTTTTATTCCTCTAAACCCTCCATATATCCCTTCTTGCTCTCTTTCAGATTCCTGACCTTTTTTCCCATTGTTTTTACATGCATATATGTATATTACATACATATATATTCCTAAATATAACCTGCTCAGTCTGTATAACGTTACTCGTACATACGTTTTCAAGGTTGACCATTGGGTACTGGATAAGCAATTGCTGTGCTCTTCCCTGGGGACCACCATTTCTTCCACTCACAGCATTCTTTAGTTTCCTGTGGTTTCCTGTGTAGGGTTGAGTCCTCATGAATGTTCCCCCATCCACTTTGGCATGTCTGTTGATCAACTCACATCTGGGTAGTCATTCTGGTGAACCTGTAGGGGTGTAGCTTCAGATATTAGGGAACACAATCTCACCACAAACTCCCTGATCTCTGGCTCTTAGAACCTTCCTGTCTCCTCTTCTGCAGTGTTCTCTGAGCCTTAGCTGCAGGAGTGTGCTGTAGATTTATCCGTTGGGACTAGGCTCCAGCGACTTCCAGTCTTTAAAGGGTCACTCTGGCTGCGGGGCTGTAAAGGGATAAAGCAGCTTCAGAGGCCAGCCTTGAGGTCGGTGTCACCAGTGGAGTGACGGCTGCACCGTGGGTGGGGTTGGGTGCACTGAAGGTGGCTCCGTGGGGCTGGCTGGGCACCAAAGGGCTCTGTGGGCTTGGTGTTGTGAGGTAGCAAGGAGCCAAGGATAATGCCCAAGTTTTAGGCCCAAGGCACAGGGTGAGGGTAAAGGTGGCAACATTTTACTGGGATGGGGAAAGACTAGCAGGAGCCGGGTGGAGCGGGCACTGGCTGTTGGGTGTGAGATGCTTACCAATGTGAAGGAATACACTAGGTAATTGAAATGAGACTGGGGTTCAAGGGAGGGGCTCACACTGCAGACAGGATCAGAACAAGTAGAGGCTGAGGCAGGAAAATGGCAAATTCAAGCAAGCCTGGGCTCCATAGTGAGTAAGCTCAAGGCTAACCTGGGAAACTTAGTGGGACGCCATCTCAAAATGTTAAAAAAATAAACAAATAAAAAATAAAGTGGGGGGGTTAGGCCTCAGTGATACAGCTCTTACTCACATATGTGCGGGCTTAGGCTCAATCACATACAAGTGTGTGCACACATTCTCTACGTTGGCTCCAGGATATACGTACAAGGTGCGTATGAAACCTGAATGAGTTTTTTAATTTAAACTTGGATCCCATTTCCAGGTTATCTTGTTACATATATACAAATGTATCAAGACTCCAAAATTTTTAGAATAAATTAAAATTCAAAATCCAAAAGCGCTATCACCCCATGTGTTTTGGATCAGGGATGAGCAATCTATGTTTAGATCTTTACTTCAGGGGCTGGAGAGATGCTCGGTGTTAAAAACAAACAAACAAGCAAGCAAGCAAACGTGCTGCTCACGCAGAGGATCTGGGTTTACGTCCCAGAACCCACATGGAGAGAGATAGCTATCCATACTCCAGTTCCAGGGTGTCCAGCACCTTCTTCTGGCCTCTGCAGGCACTGCACACACACTGTGCATTCACACACATGGGTTGCATTTACATACCTGCATCCAAAACACTCATACACATACAAACAAATCTCTTTAAAAAAAAATCTTCCCCACAAACAGCTGTCTGATGTGAGGCTAGTTGTTTTGTTACACGGTCGAAGGTCTGTGCAGGAGATTGCATGTGGAAGTTCAGGTTGTAACAGATGACGAAGGGTCAGGCTCTAGGGGCTGGAGAGCTGATTCCGTAGTTAAAGGAGCCCTGGCTGCTCTTCCCGAGGACCCTGGTGTGTACCCTACCATGCACATGATGGCTAATAACCGGCTGTAAATCTGGTTCCAGGTGTACCTGGAGCTGGGGAGTGGGAAAGGGTGGGCTGTGTGGCTGGGAGTGGTGGTGGGCTGAGACAGCTTGAGGGCAGGGCACATCTGCATGCTTCCTGCTGCTCCCCTTCCCCCCCCCCAGAGAGAGAGAGAGAGACAGAGAGACAGAGAGCTCTGAGTAGAAGGAAAACCACTTACTGAAAGAGCAGCCCTTGGGCTTGTTTCCCAAACAAGCAGCAGCAGGTACCAGACAAAAAGCTTACACATGCATCAGAATCTAGAGAAACCCTAGAATTACAGGCGTACCACTTTCGAGTGCATGCCAGCCAGCAGAGAGCTGTAGCGCAGAGGCTACAGCTCCACAGAATTCCAGACTTGGGAATTTGACTGTGACGGAGCCACACTGGGTCATCACAGTCTCTCAAGAGTGCAAGGGGAGAGGGCATGGGGCGACAGCAGGCTTCAGGGCAGACAGAGGGTGCAGGCATTAGGAGGTGGGAGGCGTGGCACATTTTGCTGAGACAGGAGTCTTTGGGAGAAGGAGCTACCATCTTCCAAGAGTCCCAGTCAGCTCCAGACACCTCCCCCTTCACTCTACCTTTTCCCATTCCCTCGGATGCCAGCACCTCTGCCCAGGTGTGGGGGTTTAGATCCCCAAATCCAGCCTTGGTTTCTCAGGGGGCCTTCAAGCCCGCATATCACATGGGCCTGCCCTGTCTCCCTCCCACCTGGGTGTAGCAGCATCCTACGTTTCTCTGGACACTGCCAACCCTCTGCCATCCTCTGCTCGGTGTCTGGAAAGGTCCTTTCAGATTCCAGAGCAGCCCTCGTGCAGGGGCCCAGCACTCTGCTAGCAGGAACAAGCCAGAGCGCTTCCCCGGTTCATCTGGCTATAGCGGCACTGGGTCCTGGCCTCTCCCACCCCCCTCCTCCACCTATGTATGGTTCTTGGGCAGCATAGCCTCCCTTCTGTTTCTCAGACAGGGTAAACCACTGTCCCTCTAGCTGTGGCTCTCAGAGCTCCTCTTCCTTATTTTCTCCAAAGAGCTTACCATGTTCTGTAGCTGCTACCTTTGTTTACTCCTGTATCCCCAACCACCCTACCACGGCTAGGACATACATCCTGTTCACTTGGGGTTTTGTTCTTTTGTTTTTCTTTTTTTTTTTTTTTAAAGATTTACTTATTTAATATGTATGAGTGTTTTTGCTCCAATATATGTCTGTGCCTGCAGAGGACAGAAGAGGGCATCAGAGCCCCCGGAACTGAAGTTACGGATGGTTGTGGGCCACCACATAAGTGCTGAGATTCAAACCTAGACCTTCTGCAAATGCAGCCAATGTTCTTTACCACTGAGCCATCTCTCCAGTCCCTACTGTTCACTTTCAATTCCTGAACTTGGTAGCCTGGCATATCTGGTAGGCATCTTATCCTGAGCATGAGGAGTGATGATGGATCAGTGGGGGTGGGGTTGCAAATGCTTAATGATCTCCAGAGCCCTTAGAGACCATCGTGTGCCTCCACCATTGGGTGCTGTTCATGTAGAGACAGGTCAGCAAGCTTTTAAGTTAGAGAGAAGATAGTTACTGTTTTAGGATGTGGGCTACACTCTCTGTGTTAGCTTGTTCAGCCCTGCCATTGTAACGTCTGCAAAAAATGGACCTGGCTGCATTCTGCTAAAAATTGATTTACGAAAGGAGTTGGCAGGCTAGCCATCTCCGGGTCCGTAGTATTAACTTACTTATCTTACAAGGGCCTGTGAGGTCTCCACACTGTCACCATTAGCATATGAAACAGAGGGGCCTAGAGTCCAAGTACCTTGCCTGAGTTTGTAAGATTATGAAGTGTAAGACCAGAATTTGAATCCAGAGTGGTCTGCCCCTGAGTCCATGGAGGTGCACTGCCTCCATGTGGGCCTTGAGGAAGCAAAGGCATGGAGGGACCCCAGCTCCTGCTGATTCCCCAGGCACATTGGCCACTTCCTGGAGTAGGGCCTCCTCCAAGCCTCAGTTTCCCCATTTGAAAACCGGGGGATGATGCTAATGCGTGTGTCAAGGAGTGCAGGAACCAGAACAAGCTAGGTGTGCAAGTTATCAAGCCATGGTGGACATTGCCCCCTCTCGTGCTTAATTCCAGCACCTGATTCCATGCGTGTTTCTCTCCAGTGTCCCTTCCACTGGACCTGTCCTGGATTGTCTTCATGGCCCTGACTCGTGTAGCCCCTTTGCACCATGACCTCAGGTTGGGCCCCTGTCTCCTTATTTACCAAATGTCAATTGAATGCTCCCAGCCAGGAGCTGCTGGCTCCTCAGGAGAGTAAGGAGGAGTGGGTGTGCCCTGGGAAGTTTGTAGAAAGTGGGGACCACACAGAGTGAAGGCTGTTGGAGGGGGCCCAGAGCTCTGGAGCTAAGCAGGCCTTCGAGGGGAAAGCTTTTGCTGTGGCTTTTCCTGGAGACCCAGAGATTCTGGTTGGCACTAGCTGACTTGAGGGGAGACAGTGTTCCACAAAGGCTTCCCTCTCAACTAGGGAACTGAAGCCACAGTTCCTCAGGACATGTGTGGGTCAGTGGCTCCAGAGATGCCTCCAACCCTGCACCCACATCTTGTCACCGTCACTGGCTGCTAAGCTGCTGGAAAGGAGGAAGTGGACTTGACAGGTTAGAGAGACATCACGCTTCTCTGAGGAATTAAAGCCCCACCCTGGCGGCTCTTAGTTCTTCCTCCCCATACTGGCCTTGTCTCTTCTCACCTCACCTGGCTGTTGTGCTACCCCTGCCTCCGCTGCCTCCCTGGGCCTCCCTGCTCAGCTCTGTGCAGAACAGAGGATTGTGTTGGTTCCAGCTGTGGGTCAGGGGTAGCGCAGAGCCCTGTCTGGAAAGACTGCTCCTGTCTCAGAGGAACTCTCCGCGTCTCTGACAGGAACTTGGGAAGAACCTCGGCCTGGCTCAGTGACATCCCTGGGCGATGGACTGGTATGTGGTGCTGTAACTGAAATAAACCCTTTCGTCCCCAAGTTGCTTTTCGTCGTGGTGTTTATAACAGCTTTGAAACCCTGACTAGAACGCTCCCTTACAGAGGACCTGGTGGGAAGGGCGCAGGCTTCCCCACAGTCCTGGGTGGGGTTTTATTTAACCCATTCATCACTAATGGGAATCTGGAGGCTAGAAAATGCTCACAGAAGTCTGTAGGTGAGATTCTTGGGTTAGGTCTCACTTGGCTGCAATAGAAATTGTGTTCCCCAGTGGGTGTGAATTAGAAGGTTGGATCTGCTTTGGGGATTTTGCCACATGCTGTCTTGGGAGAGCAAAGACTAAATCTATTGCATTAAATGTCACCATCAACAAGAAAATTATAAGGTAAAAAAATCTTAATTCCTTGGGCATATTTTTGTTATTGTTTTACTTGGAAAATTCTGTATCTATACTGGAACTTCCTGGTGTTCTTAAATATAACATCACGTCTTATTTTGTTTTATGAAGCGAAATTCACATGCCATGAAATGCACCTCTTAGTGATGTGCTGAGCAATCCCTAGGCAGTTTTTAAATTGATATTACAAAGGACACCTGACCTTGGAAGCTGAAAGCAGATAAGAATGTATAATCTGAGGAATCATGGTTTATTCTGATAACTTTGTGTGCACGCACATGTGTTCATGTGTGCAGGAGTATGTATGTACACGTTTGCACATGCAAATGGAGGACAGTCTCAGGTCCTGAATTGGCACCTGACTCTCACTGACCTGGAACTTGCCAGGTAGCCTAGGCTGGCTAGCCAGTGAGCCCCAGGGTCCTCCCTCCCATCTCCCTGGTGCTGTGATTTCAAGTGTGCACCACCCTGCTGGACTTTTACTTGTGGGTTCAGGGGATCAAACTCGGGTCTTCAAGCTTGCAAAGCAAGCACTTTACCAAAGGAGCCATCTCTGCAGCCCTAATAACTGTCATAATATGATAAATTATGTGACTTGCTCTGCTACGAGAAATGTGCTAAGTCTGTTGGTTTGACTCACAGCTCACACGTCCCGCCAAGATGGTCTGGAAGGCAGCCGGCCCTGGAAGATCTCCTGCCCACACCCTTGGCTTCCTTCTCCTATGCCTCTGCCCCCATTTATTGTTCCTTCCTGGAGCTGGGGCCTTGTCCTCATCTAAACTCTCTCTCATCCGCTTTTCAAGTCTCCTTCTAGACCTAGGCATGTAATCTCAGAAATGCTTCCCAAGTGAGGGGCTCTGCCTCGGCTCAGCAGGACTGGGCAGCTGTGGTGATGTTTGTTTGTGCCATAACAAATAAAGGGGCTGTCCTGCACTCCTGCGCTCCACTGAAGTAGTCTCCTCCACATGTATCACACGAAACCAGAGACAAGGTGCGAAAGTCCTTGTGACGTCCATACAGGCTCCTCTCTCTACACACTGGTGTCTCAGCGACTTTCAGAGCCTTTTCCGACAGCGAGTTCAGTTGTGTAGTGATCAGTACACAGGTGACAGAAAACTGAGCAGCCTGAGAAGCCAGGCAGACCCAGAATGAGGCTCCTGGGAGACAAGGCAGTCGGCAGGGGAGGCCACGCCCTCTCTAGGGCTGAGAGCACAAGGGGCGGTGATCAGTGGTTCTGGGACCATGCTGAACCAGTCTGGCGAGAACTCACTGTGGAGAAGGGCTGTCTGGCAGTGGTGAGAACCAACAGATGAGGTCACACCGAGGTGTTGCCCTATCATCTTCTCACCTCCTTCTCCTTCCAAGAAAACATCTGTGGTGCCAGGTGTCACCCCACCTCCTAATATAGACCCCAGCATAGAAGAGTATGGATGGATCATTCTACTTCCTGTTACAGACCCCAGAATAGCAAGAGTATAGGATGGATTATCCCACCTCCTGGTGCAGCCCTCACCCCAGTTCCTGGTACAGACCTCAGCCTAGCAAGAGTAAAGGATGGCTTTCGGCAAGCAGCAAACAACTGGTCCATTGCTTTCATTTCACACTGGGTGTAGTTTATTATTAACCAGTCTAGAACTTATAAGATGCCCTCTGGGAAATTCTTTTGTGTTTGTCATCCATAAAACACCTCCTTCAGTCCAGCTGAGCTGCTTTCTTTGTGAGCTCAGCAGAGACACTTTGGTAGACTCTCCTAGGCCTCATCCAGGCTCCAATAATCCTTCATCAGAGTCCCTTTTGGTAGCACTTGTCACTGGATATTGTAACTTGCCGTTTTCTGTCAGAATCCTGCCCTTGTTGGACCTCGAGGACAGCTGGCTATCTCAGGACCTGACGCAGGGGGCCGTGCCCGCTGTGTCTACGTAGGAATCAGTGGATGAGTGGTCTGCCAGGGTGGAGGTGGATGGGTCTCACTCGGGGCTTCATAGCTAGGAAGGAGTGGAGCAGGCAGTACCCAGTTACTGGTTCTGTGTTTGTTTCTCTCTTGAGTTTTACTTCAAGGTCCTGAACCTCCCCCAGGAGCCAGAGCTTGGAACCCACTTGGGCTTGTCCTAGAGACTGTAACACAATGTCTGAAAACATATTCCCAAGTTCTCCAAACACTTCTGAATCCAAACAAGATGTTAGGACACAGGAGGCGGTGTGGGCAGACAAGCAAGGACCATCCTACTTTGTTAAATCTGAGACCAAGACAAGTGACATTTGCAGAAAGCTAAATGTTCACAGCTTCCACATTTGAGAGTATTTACGTGCTCCTAAAAATGAGTTAGAAAAAAAATAACAAGGTGAACAAAGAACTTAAATTGTTGGGACCTAGAGAGATGGTTTGGAGGTTAAAGAGAGAATGCTACTCCTGAGCTGAAGTTCAGTCCCATTTCACACAGCTAGAAGCTCACCCCCAGCTCCAGGGAATCTGACGTGCATGCACACACACACTCTCTAAAATCTTTTTTATTAAGTACTTAAAATGTGATATTCATGGCTACCCTTAGGAATTCTTGAATTCTAAAATAGATACATTTGTTTACAAAATGGAAAGGGGGGAGGTTAAAAGAACTCTGAGTTTTTAGAGAGCAGATGGATGCAATTTCTTTCCTTTCTTGGCATGAACTAGTAACTCTCCAGCGATCTGTGCATTCCATTGCTGGCAGAATAGCTGCTGTTGGGAGCACAAAGGCTCTCCTACTGCATGGTGATTGATGGCTTCTTCCTTTCTGGTCAGAACTGGACTCCTTTGCCAGTCCTGTTACATGGCTCTTGTAACTTTGAGGGGAAGGTTTGAACATGGTGGGTGCTTACGTATTCCCCATTACCAAGTGGAAGCATCTAGTTAGAGAGTGTGTTAGGGCCAGCAGACACCGGCCTAATGTAGATCTGTTGGGCTTTTCCTGTGGGTGAGCCAAGTGGGTGGAGGCTTGAGGACGCTTGGGAGGAAAGAGCAGTACCCCACCTCAGGACACACCCCACTCCCTTTCCTGTATAGGAACTCTGTCCTGCACTCTCAGAATCCCTGACTGAACATACATGCTGAACTTTGAACAGTGGAGAGAAAAGCCATGGCTGGACCCCAGTAGACTTAGGAGCGCTCAGTGCTCACAGGCACAGGCAAAGGCGTTTGGATTAGGTCTAGGAAATACGCAAGCACATGAGAGCAAAGAAAGACGTTCAGTACTGATGCCCGGCTCTCTGTTCACCAGAAGCAAGAGAATGTCCATGACAGATAGAACCACTAGCCCTGCAAGCCACAGGCCCAGCAGCCAAACCAAATGTGTTTCCCAAAATGAGTACCAGGGACCCGTGGTGCCCAAGCAGCTTCTACTGGCAAAGCATTGCTCGTTCTTGCCAGCTTCTGGTGAATTAGGTAAGGAGAGCCCGGTGGCTTCTGGCTTTGGCTGGTGGAAGTGGCCACAGTGGGTGAACCCTGGTATGGCTTCTCTCTGCCTTGGGCTGTCTGATTCCTATTTAGAGGATCTGCACCTGCAAACAAACCATACCATTGGCCACTTCTGCTCCCCCTTCACAAGCACACAGGGGTGTTTTCCAGAAGTTTCTCCGAGGCAGGATGCTGTAGTGCCCAGGTGGGGATTCAGCTGTGTGCTGTGGAGCATGATGTGAAGACAGATGAAAAATGTTAAACAGTGTGACTTGTTGCTGATTTTTCATTAAAAATTACTTATGGTAGCATATGATTGGCTTGTGTTAAAATGAATTAATGAAGGACTGGAGAGATGGCTCAGCAACTAAGAGCACTGGTTGCTCTTCCAAGGGACCCAGGTTCAATTCCCAGCACCCACATGGCAGCTCATGACTGTAACTCCAGTTCCAGAGGATCTTACACCCTCACACAGACATGCATGCAGGCAAAACACCAGTGCACATAAAATAAATTTAAAAATTTTAATTAATGAAATGTTTTTAAATTCCTCTGTTTTAATCTCAAATACAGCAGAAGTCAAAAGAGAGAGACCCACACAGATAGGAAGTCTAGGGCTTCCTCCTTTTACTGAAAACAGATTTTATTTTAGAGTGACGTTAGGGTCACAGAAAAACTGAGTCAGGACTGCAGTGGGAAGAAGACATGAGACAGAAAGGCTGCAGCAGAGGCCACCACCTCTTGTCCTACTTGTCACACAGCTGCTGCTAGGCCTGGGTGACCCATCAGAGTCTGCAGGCCAAGCCTTCCTGACCCACCCATGTAGAAGGATGATATCCCCAGGGACCCCCAGGAGGTCCCGTGTTTAACCATCTGCTAGACTCTGAAAACCATGGCCACAGCAGGGCTTGAATCACTGCTGCTCCTTACCTGAGAGCCAGGCATTCTCAGAAGGCCCCGAATGTGTGCACTCACGGATTGGGTAGGCAGTTTTTACTACATCTTCAAAAGTAGGAATAAGGCACGCATGTGTGCGCGCGTGCACACACACACACATACACACACACACACACACACATGCACACGCATTTAAAATCGCTGCACTGAGGCCAGCACGAACACAGTTCCCTCCTAAAAATCTCTTCAGAATCACAGTGTCCCCACAGCTACAGTCCAAGGGGCGGGATGTAGAGACAAGCAAGAACAGATGTTGTCTGTATCCCTGAAGGACACAGATGTCAATCATGTAATCATACAGAAGTGCATTTAATCTCAGGCTAGGGGTTGCTATGGAAAGGAACTTGGTGACTGAACTTAGCCCATGTTCTGTTTAGCTTTAGATGTTTATTTTTGATTTGGTAATGCACCCACTCAAAAACTGGAAAGGATTATATAGTGATAGACTTCCTCTTACCCGCCTGCTTTCACAAGTACCATCACAGGCCACGCGTGTGTTGGATGGAGGGTTCCATCTGCCTTCAGCTGTAAGACTAGGAGGGATCTAGAAAGCCGCCCTAAAGGGAGCAATGCCCGAGAGGCCAGGCAAAGCCCAAGTGTGTGCTTCCAAAGGAGGGGAGCCTGGAAGGGATGTATGATCCCAGGTAGGTTCAATGACGGGACCAGTCTAGGGTGGTGAGCTAAAGAGTTTAGCTGGGGTTACTAACAAGGGTGTGGCCTGCAGGAGCATGGGCACCCTATGGGCTGCTACATAGCCAGAGTCTCCCCCTCCACACTAGCAATCCTTCACCACTTACCTCAGGAAAGGGCAGGGCCTCGTCCACCACCCCCTGAACCTCTAATGAGCCCTTCAGGTCAGCCTCCTATACCTTGTGAACCCTCCTCTGGTCAAGGGAATGTCATGGCCCCCGTCTTGTGAGGGTCTCTTGTAGCTAATGGCTGCTGCTTTGATGGGAGACAGCCATATGTCTCCCAAGGAGCAGTACTCCACATTAGGGACACACCCCAGGCAGAGGCCCTGTAGTTGAAGCAAGCTTGTGAATTTGAAGAGCTAGAAGAATTCTGTGTGGCTGGAATACAGACAAAGGCAAGAGTGGACCTGAATATCTCCAAGGCTTGGCGGGGGGGGTTGTCCTGTAGACAGGGTTTCTCTGTGTAACAGTCCTGGCTGTCCTGGAACTCACTTTGTAGACTAGACTGGCCTCAAACTCACAGAGATTTGCTTGCTTCTACCTTCTGAGTGCTGGGATTAAAGGCATGCACCACCACTGCCCAGCTTTCATTGCAGACTTTTTTTAATCAGAGCTAGGAGAAGCCAGAACTGAATCATAGTAGTCCTGGAAATATCCTGGTGCACAGCTTAGAGAATGGGTAGGGGAGAAAACGGTTAACAGGATCTTAGTTTTCATGGGACGTGATTTGACTTGGTGCTGTCCTGGTGCTATGGGTGACAGGTGTAGTAGGCCTGGCGACTCTTCAGCCACATCTGTTTCCCGTGGTCTGGGGGTGGGCGTCTAGACAGGGTGCTAGCACTGTCCAGCACGCTCAGACTCTGGTGAGGCTTCCCTTGTATTGTTGCAGGAGGAAAGAGGGAGAGGGAACTTTCTGGACCCTCTTTAGGAGGGTACTAACCTCATATACAGGGACTTCATACTCTCAAATGCCACACCTCCAGATGCCATCACCCTGGAGATGAGTGTCTCCACAGAGGACTCCTGTGGAGACACAGGCATTTACTTGACAGCAATGGTGGCTGGAGAGAGAGGCTGAGGTGGGTGGCAAGAAGTGTACGGCCTAAGACTCTCCTGGGAGGTCTTAGCATCCTTTTTGATTCTCTCAGTCTCGGGAACACAGTTTCACTACTTGCTTATCATGCAATTAACGCCTGGGTGGATGTGTTCTGTGCAGCTTCTGGCCTAACCGCGTACTGTTTGGTGTCCTATAAAAAGCTGATGGACGGAGAGCTATTCGTGTGAAGCGTAGTTGTAATATTGCTCATTGCTGTGGCCAAATACCTGAAGAAACGACTCAAGAGAGAAGGACTTTATTTGGTCTGTGGTTTGAGGAGGTTAGTCTGAATGTATTTGGCTCCCATAATCTCATAGGAAGTGGCACTATTAGGAGGTGTGGCTTTGCTGGAATGGGTGTGGCCTTGTTGGAGGAAGCTGTCACTGTGGGGGCGGGCTTTGAGGTTTCCTATGCTCAGGATACTGCCCAGCTAGTCAGTCGACTTCCTGTTGCCTGGAAATGTAGTGCTCTCAGCTCCAGCACCACACCTGCCTGCGTGCCGCCATGCTCCCCCTCACGATCATAATGGACTGAACCTCTGAAACTGTAAGCAAGCTACCTCAACTAAATGTTTTCTTTATACGAGTTGCACGCTCATGGTGGCTTTTCAGAGCAGTAAAAAAGTCTAACTAAGACAAGTTACAGCAAATCACGACAAGGGAGGCCCAGCAGCAGGGAGGCATGGCTACGGTGGTGGGATCCTGAGGCGGCCTGCTCACAGCTCCATGGATTTGAAAGCAGAGAAAGGGGAAATTGAAGCTCAGTTGGCTTTCTCCTTTTTATCTGACTCAGGACCATAGGCAATCTACGTGATTGGTGTCCTTCTCTCTCAGCTAATCCTTGGAAATGCCTTTAAGGTGATTATCAGTCCAGTCAGGAGGGCCATTACACAGCCTAGCTAAAAGCCATCTGCCCCCTCACAAGCGCCCCCTTGTGGCCGGAAGTTGTTAGAATCCTGACATAATGAATGTAGTGATTGCTAGTTATGACCCACACGCCGTGGCTATCATTTGGGTTGTTATTTTACACTGAAGTGCTCCGCCTCTCTGACTCCCCAGAATGTCCCAATCAGAGGAACAAGGAGCTGTCCCCTGTGCCTTCATCCGCCAGAATTCCGGCAACTCCATTTCCTTAGACTTTGAGCCCGACACAGAGTACCAGTTTGTGGAGCAGCTGGAAGAACGCTACAAATGTGCCTTCTGCCGCTCGGTGCTTCACAACCCCCACCAGACAGGCTGTGGGCACCGCTTCTGCCAGCACTGTGTCCTGTCTCTGAGGTGAGTGGGCAGGGCCAGCTGTAACCGCAGCTGACCAGACAGCTGGAGGTGTCCCTGGCGTTTGAGCTTGCTGTGGCCAGCAGGGCTGTAATCAAGGTTAGGGGAGTTGCTGCGGCTTGAGAGATGCTCTCCGAGAACCAAACTGTAATCCTCTTTGCTTGCCACTCCTTCGTGGACATTCACCCTGCCTTAAAATTTACACTGCACCTCTCCTGCAGACACAGTCTGTCACCATAGCTGTCCATTTGACAGGGCCCATGGTGTCTGTCTCGTGAGTGCCCTGATGATTATGTATTTGCCGTAGCAGACTGTCGTGTCTACAAGAGACCAGACTGCCATAGGGCTGTCCACTGCCAAGGCAGCTGGAAAGCCTGCAGTAACATCACTCCCTCAAAATGTTCAAGGTAATTAGCTCAGGAAGGGTATGTTTGGGCTCACAGCTTTGGGGGGCGGGCAGTTCGTGATTGGCAGGCCCTTTAGAAATGAAGCAGGCATGTCATAGTGGAATGACATGCTGGAGCCAAACCAGCGACCTCCATCACCCAGGAAGGAAAAGAGAGGGAGAGGAAGGCACATGGTCCCTCTATCCCCTTCATGGGCCCCCACTAGGCTCCACCTCTCCAGGGCTCCAGCGTGATTAGGTTCTCCAGGGGAACAGAACCCATGGAGGGTTATTGGAAGAGCTTTCATACTGCAGTCTGGGCCGTCCCACAGTGTCTGCTTGCATGTGGAAGGGTTGAAACCTGGCAGGTGCTTAGTCCGCCAGGCTGGATGCCACAGCACCCCTAGACAGGCTCAGAGGACCTGGAGGGTTCCTGGAGAGCCACTGACCTCCAGTTCCGTGGAAGCCGAAGGAGCCGGGAGCTGAAGCCTTCGAAGGACGGTGGCAGCCGTGAGAGCTGCAGGACAGAGCTGAGAGGAAGAAGTGACAGCAGGCGCTCGGTGCTGCTTTCCCTGGGATGCTCCACATCTGCCCGGGAGGGCGCTGCCCTCTCCAAGGGAAGGGCTTCCCCTCTCAGGGAATCCTTCCTGGAAAGAATCCACCCAGATGTGGGTCTCTTTGGTGATTCCAGAGCTAAGGCATCCCAACAGCATCACCCTAGGCAGGAGGGTGTTGCCCTCTCCAAGGGAAGGACTTCCCCTCTCGAGGAATCTTTCCTGGAAAGAATCCGCCCAGATGCAGGTCTCTCGGGTGATTCCAGAGCTAAGGCATCCCAACAGCACCGCCCTGGGGATCACGCCATTATTTACACATGGGACTGGGGAGACCCTCAACATGAAAACCATAGCAGTCTGGGTCACGCCACTTGTTGACAGCCAGGAGAGGCATAGAAGCAGGATTTGGGGACTTCTGTAGATGTGCCCACCATATCGCAAGGGCTACAGAGAACGTTCTCACTCCTTCCACGTGTCTGCACTCTTAGCACCTGTGTGTTTGGCTCTGCTCAGTTAAGCTTCAGGTTCTGAAGGTGAAGAACCACAGGCGGTGTGGGTCTGATGTCTGCTGTCTAGTATGTCCCCATCTAAGGAGGCTGTAATACAGCATGCTGGACAGGAATGGGGCCGTCAACACCATCTGGGGGCCTTGTGTTTGGTGGCAGGCTGGTGAAGGTAGGCATTGTCCAGGAAGGCTGTAAGACTGTGAAGTTGCTGAAGCAGGGTGCAAGGCTGTCACCTGGGTAGAGTGCTCAGTTTGTGCCAATACAAAGACTGGGCACTCAGGGCTAATGGGCAGCTCGGGGCCTGGATGGTCTTGAAGAACGTGTAAAGATTAAACACTTACCTTCACCTCATCTTTACTTTCCCCTTCAGAGAGCTGAACGCGGTGCCCATATGCCCTGTGGACAAGGAGGTCATCAAGCCCCAGGAGGTAAGCAGGGCACTGATTTGGCTTGGGTGTTGGAGAAGGCACCAGCATTCAGGGTTGACATCCAGGTTGGAACGGACAGTATCTGGGGACCCTCTGCTGTGGGTCAGGTCATACCCTCCTCCTATCTGTTTGGAGCATGTGTGGGTTTTGCTGACCACACGACACCCAGGTCTCACCACTTTCCTACACTAGCTCCAGCCACACCAAGCTGCTGGAAAAGATAGAACATGCTTTCTGGGGTTCACCTCCCCTCTGGCTAATCCCTAAGATATAACGTTATATACTGTTCTGTTTAGAAACAACTTTATTAATGTAGTTCATATAGCATAGAGTTTACCTTTCAAATGCCTGGTTTGAAGGGTCTTCATGTTTTCAGAGTCATGTAGCCATTGTGATGTGTAATGACCCCCAAGAAGAAATCCCATATCCATCGGTCCTCACCTTCCCAACCTCTCTAGCCTGCGAAAATCAGTCTCATTTCTGCCATGGTTTAGCTGTGTTCGTGGACATTTCACATAAGTGGAATCCTGCCTTTTCTGTCTGAGCTCCTCCACTTAACGGGTTTCCAGGGTTCATCCATGTGGTTGGCTGTGTTAGCTCTTCGCTCCTTTTATTGCTGTGTACTAGACTGCTGCTGTACCAATATGCCACACTTGGTTTCTCTGTCAGCAGTTAGTGGACATTTGCGTTGTGCCTACTTTTTGGACAGCTATGAATAATAATGCTGTTATGAATATTCATGTACAAAGCTTAATTTTTTAAAAATATGGGACTGGGGAGATGGATGACTCCATGGTTAAGAGCACTGGCCACTCTTCCAGAGCAGTGAGTTCAGGTCCCAGCACCCACAGGGTGACTCACAACCAACTGTAACTTTAGTCCCAGGGGATCTAGTGCCCTCTTCTGGCCTTCACAGGCATTGAATTGCACATGGCACACAGACATGCATGCAGACACACACAGGCACGCGCACACACACACATACACATGTATGAGAAGTATATATATATAGATACATCTACCCCAGCACTCCAAGGACAGTTGGTATCTAATATTAGGAGGTGAGGTATGGTTTGTGTGGGCTCCTATCCATCAAGCTGGGGCTCAGTGTCCAGGACTGGAGGAAAGATACAGTTCATATACATGACTATATCCATGACCCTAAAGGTTACTTTAAGAAGCTAACATTGCTGTTACATGCTGGCTTCAGAAAGTGTACAAATTAGATGTTCAATTCTACGTGTGCCTGAGAGTGGAACTCCTGAGTAATGTGCCAACACTCAGCTGTTGTTGTTTTTAATTATGTATCTATTTATTTTGGGGTGTTTGTTGTTTTGGGGGGAAGGATTGTTGCTGTTGTTTTTGTTGTTTTGTTGTTTTGAGACAGGGTTTCTCTGTGGAGCCTTGGCTGTCCTGGAACTCACTGTGTAGATCAGGTTGTCCTTGGACTCAGCGATCTGGCTGCCTCTGCCTCTCGAGTTCTGGGGTTAAAGGCGCGCGCCACCATCACGTGCCTGGGTTAACATGTCAACAACTGCTAGTCTGTTCTGCAAAACAGTTGCCCCTTTTGTAGCTTCCTTCCACAGCACTGCTGGTTCTAGATAGCAAATCCTTAGCAAAATGAGTTCCCAGCCTTTCGGTTGCATCTTCCCAACAGATGTGAAGCCTTATTTATCCAGGGATTAGGTCACTTTCATTGATGGCTGGTGACACTAGTGGCTTAGCTGCCCAGCTGTGTGTCTTCTCTATTGGAGTGCCTTTTGAGAGTCTGTGTGTGTGTGTGTGTGTGTGTGTGTGTGTGTGGTGTGTGTGTGCGCGCGCGCGCATCTGTCTATGCAATACCCATGGAGGCCAGAAGAGGGCCTCAGATTTCCTGAAGCTGGAGTTAAAGGTGGTTGTGAACCATCAGATGCAAGTGCTAGGAACTGAACTGGTTCCTCTGCAAGAGCAACAATTGTTTTTAACCCCCGAGCCATCCCGCCAGCCCCACCTTTGCCCATTCTAACTGGATTTTTTTTCTCTATTTGTTGAATTGTTACAAGTCCTTTGCTGTATTCTAGATATCAGGTTTTTTGTTATCAGGCCTACCAATATTTTTCTCTTATCATGTGATTTATTCTCGCTTTGTTGGTGGTGTCTTTTGAAGCAGATGGTTTTCTTATTTGTGGGTTTTGCTGTTGTCTTAGCTTGCTTCTCTATTGCTGTGATAAATGTCATGATCAAAAGCAACTTGAGGGAAATGTTTCCTTCAGCTTACACTTCCAGGTTACAAACCATCATCTAGAAAAGCTGGGGCAGGAGCCTAAGGCAGGAACTGAACCAGAGGCCCTGGAGCTGAGCCACTTTCTGGCTTTCGCCATGGCTTACTGAGCCTGCTTTCTTAAACAACTCAGGATCACTTGCCCAGGGGTGACCCAGCGCACATCAATCATCAGTCAAGAAAATGACACACACGCTTGCCTACAGACAAGTTCTTCAGTTGAAGCTCCCTCCTCTGGGCGACCCTAACCAGCTCAATTGCCCCTTGTCAGTTTAACACACAGATACATCACTACGAAACCACAACAGTTCCCTTCTTTTTGGTCCCCAAGATTATGTTAATACTGATAACAAACAAATTAAAAGTTTAAAAGTCCCACCATCTTTAAAACACTCAAACACTTAACAAGTTTAACATCTCTTTAAAGTCTCTTAACTGTGGGCTCCTAGCCAGGCAGTGATGGCGCACACCTTTAATCCCAGCCCTTGGGAGGCAGAGGGAGGCAGATCTCTGAGTTCAAAGCCAGCCTGGCCTCAAGAGTAAGGACTCCACAGAGAAACCCTATCTTGAAAAACAAAGCAAAACAAAAACAAATAAAACCTGTGGCTTCCTGTTTTTAAAAAAAGTTAAATTTCTTATTCCAAGAGGGAAAACCAGGAAGCAGTTATAGTCAGATCAAAGCATAACCGAATTTCAACAGTATAAAAGGTTCCGCGTCTGACATCAGGACTCACCGTTTTCTGTGCTGGGGGGCTTGGGTAGTCATGCTTCTTTGGCTTTGCTATCCACGACCCACAGCTTGTCCAAGAGGCCCAGGAACCTGCCCTTGTCCTTGATCGTCTTCCCAGGGTCCTGGCGTCTCCAGTGTGCTCACGTCTCCTCTGCACACTTCCCAGCGGCCTCTGGCCGCCACAGCTGCTCTCAACCCCATCTTCCCAGGATCCTGGCGTCTCCAGTGTGCTCACTTCTCCTCTGCACACTTCCCAGCGGCCTCCGGCCGCCACAGCTGCTCTCAACCCCATCAGTCCTGCAGCCACAAAAACCAGGGAACAACACTGCCTCCTGGCTGTGTCCCCTGGCTTTCTCAGCTGCCTTTCTAACACAGTCCAGGCCAGGCTGCACAGGGGCGGCACTGCCCACAGTGGGCGGGGCCTTCCCACATCAACTGACAATTAAGAAAATGGCTCACAGACATGGCCACGGGCCTCTCTAACCTGGGCAGTTCTCCAGTTAAAATTCCTTCTTTCCACGTGCCCCTGCTTTGTGTCAAGTTGATAAAAAAAAAAAAACTAACCAACACAATTGTTGTCTATTGTCCTTTGGCTTTGTTTGTTTCTTGTCCTTTTGCTGTGCCAAAGACACCCTCATCTCACTCAGGGTCATGGGGATTTTCTCCCTGAAAATGTCTCTTCAGTCCCATTTTCTTCCTGTGTTTCAGGAACTCAAATTCTGCCTCCTCCTGAAGTTTCCCTGAGCAGCTGGTCTGATTTACCAGCCCCTTCCCAGTAATTGGCTTCCAGAGGGCCAAGTACTTGTATGTGTGTGTATGTGTGTCTGTGTGTGTCCCATTAGGGCAGGGCAGGGACAGGCATACTACAACCTTGGGGCAAGTTCTGCCAGTTTTGCCTCTGAGCTAAGAGAATGGCTTTCACATTCTTAAACATTTATGAAAAAAGAAACACAAAAATTATGCTATTTTTGCAACCTCTTATGAGTCTTAAACTATTTTAAAATAACTTATTTAAAAAAGGGGGGGTTGGAGTGACAACTCAGCGGTTAAGAGCACCTGGTGCTCTTGCAGATGACCTGGGTTCAGTTCCCAGCACCCACAGGGTACAACAGGTCCCAAGGGTCTGTAACTCCAGTTCCAGGGGCTTGAACACCCTCTTCCGGCCTCTGGAGGTAGTTTCATGCACACGGTGCTTACAAACTCACGCAGGCACATACATGTATACAAATAAATAAGTCATCTCAAAATTCAAAATCAAGGAGTCATGTTCTGTGACACGTGAAAATTATACACTACTTGACTTTTGGTCTCCAAAAGTGCTTTATTGGAGCACAGCTGTGCCTACTTGTGTGAGTCTTGTAGATAAAAGAGTTGAGACAGAGGCAGGGGAATCTGTGAGTTCCAGGCCAGCCCAGTTTACAGAGCTAGTTTAGGGATGGTTGCCACATGGCCTGTCCAGCTAACAGTATTTACCCTCTGACCCTTTGTAGAGGAAGCATACCAATACACAATGTGTGCTGAAATAACCAACCAGCATGGCTTCAGGGGCACTGACACGCCAGAATGGGAAACAGCACTCTACCCTTGGCCTCAGCTCCTCTTGACTTTTGACTGTGTGGGGTCAAGCACACCCTGTGCTTCCCCTGGCTGCAGCCTGTGGTGTTGAGCACTGAGTTATATGACTCCCTACAAGTGCGTGTCTGAGGCAGCCTTGACTTTCAATATGGTCTTGTGACATTTCCGTTTCAGCCACTGCCTGGAAGTTTCCATCTGCTTCTGAGACAGACTTGAAGACCAATCTCACCATAGCTTTCTTTGCACCACTGTGGCGCACTGGAGGGTGTGAGAGAGACTGACGGCATCTGTATTTCAGGTGCACTGGACGGTGTGAGGGAGACTGACCGTGTCTGTATCACAGGTGCACTGGACGGTGTGAGGGAGACTGACCGTGTCTGTATCACAGGTGCACTGGATGGTGTGAGGGAGACTGACCGTGCCTGTATTTCAGGTGTTCAGAGACAACTGCTGCAAGAGGGAGGTCCTCAATTTACACGTCTACTGCAGAAACGCCCCGGGGTGTGACGCCAGGATCACTCTGGGACGGTTCCAGGTCGGTATCACTGTGACCAGTGTAGCCCAGACCATCCTTCTGTGACTTAGCCTTTCTGTGATGGGGCCCGGTTGAACCCTGTAAAGGGTGCCCTGACTTTCTCTCATACTGTCCCCAATCTAGCGGGACCGTGAGCACCAAGAGCGAAGGTGTAGGAGCATGAAGAGAGCCCAAATGATGGGATCATTGAGTCAAAAAGAGGGTGCGGGATTCAGCAGGCTAAAAGAACAATCCCAGCACTTGGGAGACAGAAGCAGGTGGATCTCTGTGAGCTCAAGACCAGCCTGGTCTACAGAGCAAGTTCCAGGACAGCCAGAGCTACACAGAGAAAGCCTGAGAGAGAGAGAGAGAGAGAGAGAGAGAGAGAGAGAGAGAGAGAGAGAGAGAGAGAGAGAGAGAGGAAGAAGAGAAATAAAAGAAACAAAGACCATCCCTCAGGGCTGCATAATTGTGAGGCCCTAGGGTGGGGACAGGCATGACCCTTCTTCCCTCCAAGCATTGACTTTGTCCCTTGGTGCCGTGGCCCTGCGTTCTGGCCTGTTGCGTGTGACCCGTGAGCACTGGGTCAGGTCACACAGGATGTGCTCTACAGGTCAGGCACAGGTGGAGACGTGAACAGAGGCATCAGGGAGGTGCAGGTACAGGGACGTGGAGACCTGTAAGGTACAGTTTCGTCCGGCTGGGAAGGGCACAGCCCCTGTCAGGCTTAATCAACCCGGTGGCAGGTGACTCAGCCGCCTCCCGCTTCCAGGGAATCGCTTGGCAGCTGCTGAGATTTTCCCCTCACTCCCACACAGTTTGTAACATGCATGTCAGGTGACTCAGCCCTTTATCAAGCCTCCAGAAACTCACTCACACACACCCTCTCTCACACATACAAGCATGTGCGCATGCACGCGCGTGCACACACAGACACACACCCTGGGCACTGGGATGATAAATGTGGAGATGATTTCCTCGTCACCCTGGGGGAGCTCACAGAACTGTATTGTTTTCTCGGCAACCATATGTTGCCGCTCACTTTGAGTGACAAATCCTAGACGGGGCCTCTTGTTTCGTCACCAAGCCAGAAGAACAAATGGGGCTTGCACACACGACAGACAGCTGGAGAGAGCACAGCACAGGCTGTGAGGATCAGGATCCGCATTCTCCCGCTGTTTGCCGAGCTCTCTCACTCCCGGCTCCAGCTGCTTGTGTGGCGAGGGGAAGGTCTCCCAGGTCTGAGTGAATGTTGGCGGTTCAGGTGAGGCAGGAGACTATCCACAAGTTAGTCTGGGTTTTCAGTTTGCTTACTACAAAAGGCAAAAGAAAACAACTTTAATCTCATGCTGAGAAAGAAAAAACTACCCCGTTGCTTTCCCTTGGGAACAGGTGGCAAACTGTTCATGTGAAGACCTAATAGTAGGCGCCGGGGAGGTGGCTCAGTGGTTAAGAGCATCAGCTCTTCCAGAGGACCCTCGTTCAATGCCAAGCACCCACATGGTGGCTCACAGCCATCTGTAACTCCAGTCCCAGTGGATCTCATGTCCTCTTCTGATCTCCTTGGGCATCAGGCATGCATGTGGAACACAGACAAAATATCCAAACACATTAAGTAAATAAGTAAATAAATAAAATTTGAAAAGAGTCAGTAGTAAAATGACTCAGACAGAATGGTTCGTGAGGAAAAGCTGCCTGCTTCCAAGCCTAATGACCCGAGTTCAATTCCTGGACCTACATGAAGGAGACAAACTCCTCTCCGTTGTCTCTGATCTCCATACACACACCATGCCACCTGCACCCCACCCTTCACAAATAAATAAATGTAATGAAGTTTTTTATTTTCTTTCATATATCTATATATTGGTCTCACTGTGTACCTCTGACTTATCTGGAACGCCCTATGGAAACCAGGCTCCTTGGGCTCAGAGACCCACCTACCTTTGCCCACTTAGTCCAAAGGTTAAAGGTGTGCCCCACCACATCTGACACCTCAACAAAAAAGCTGGAGAGTAGACGCAGGCTCCGCGTGGCTCCCACTTCCTCCTCCCTCATCCTTCAGAGAAAACCAGCCATAGTGATACTGAATGCAACAGCGCAGAAAAAGAGGTGGTTACGGATAAGCAGTGGAGCCACATCTGGCCTGTGGGCTCCCGTGGCCACATCTGGCCTGTGGGCTCCAGTGGGCTCCAGTGGGCAGCTGTGTGAAGGTGTCACGTGGAGAGATGGGTTCTCATTCCTCAGCAGCATCATAGTAACCGGCAGCGGTGAGGTGGTTCTCAGGGTCTTGCGTGACAAGCCCTGAATGAACACCCTCAATTCACTAGTACCCAGATTAAGAACATCCCAGGTTAGGTAACTGAACAAAGCCTGACCGTCTTCTCCTGCCCAGGAACCTGTCTTCTCCTTGTGTCTCCCCCATTGTTAGTCTGTACCCCCTTCTATAGTTGGTATGCCCCCTTCTTTCCTACTCTAGAACAGTCTCCTCCACTGTTCTAGTCCATTCCCCCTCTTCTGTGGAGTCAGCTCCCTCCCTCCCTCTCTCCCTTCCTTCTTCCTCCCTCCCTCCTTCCCTTCCTCCCTCCCTCCCTTCTTCCGATTGTCCTGCCTCTGCTGTGCAGAAACTAATAGAAAGTGCTGGGAATGGGGCTGGGAAAAAAACACAGAAGAAACGGGAAATGCCACAAAGACCTGCCACACTCACTGGAAAGGCTGGGAGAACACGCATGACCTGACACCTTCATACAGGAGCAGGCCACTGGACTCTCTAAACGAGCTTCATGTTATTGCTACCCAAGCCCTCCCAGACCCCACCCCACGCAGTCTTTAGCCCTCTCCTAGTTCCCAGCAAGCCAGACTAGTTTTCAGTGCCAGCCCCAGCAGCCTCTCTGCCCTTGTCCTAGGAAGAGGTAGTGGGTCTCCATGACAGCTGGGGAGAGGCAACCCAACTGGCACTTGGCTGTCTGCCCAGCTGTGCCCTACACAGACCCTCCGTCTGAGGCTGCTGCTGCCTGTTGCAGGACCATCTTCAGCACTGCTCCTTCCAAGCCGTGCCCTGCCCTAACGAGAGGTGCCGGGAAGCCATGCTCCGGAAAGACCTGAAGGAGCACCTGAGTGCACACTGCCGGTTCCGAGAGGAGAAGTGCCTTTACTGTAAAAGGGGCGTGGTGGTCACCAACCTGAAGGTGAGAGCTCAGATGAGACTCAGAAGTCCATTCTTTACCTATCTGTACTGAATTTGGACTAAGGAGAGGATTTGCTTGGCTGGGGATGTGGCTCCGCTAATAGGGTGTTTGGCTAACATTCAGAAAGTCCTGGATTTGATCTTGAGCATGGTGTAAAACAGGCATGGTGGCTCATACCCCTCATCCCAGCACTTGGAGCCAGGAGGATGAGCAGTTCATCCTTGGCTTCTTAACGTTAAAGGCCAGTCTGCGCAGGCTAAACAAGACCCTGTCTCTTAAGAAGTGGTCCTGTATCATCTGGACTGGAGGAGCTCAGGCGGTAGGATGCTTGCCTGACATTCATAAGGTCATAGGTTCACCCCCACCCCCCAAACCAAGTGGTACATGCCTGTACTGTCAGAGCTTTGGCGTGGGACGTCCTGAAAAGTGGAGACAGGAGATCTGAAGTTCAAGGATGGCTCATCCTTGGCTGCACAGATAGGTGGTTTTCAAACGGGGGAGAGAAGGGAGTGGTTGGAGATTCTGCAGAGAAGGCCAAGCCTTCTACTTGGTGGGACTCTACACATTTATCGTGGGTGAGAACAGCATTAGGCCCCCTGCTGCAAATACGGGAGGTGAGGTGCAAGGCCTGGGTCACGTGGAAGTGGTGCTAATGTCTCCTCTCTGGATTCTGCTATTTGGCTGGAGCAGCAGCATACAACTTAGAGACCACAGGTGCTTTTAGGCAGGCAGAGGAGCCTCGCTGGTCAATCCCCAGGCTGCCTTTTCTGAGCCCCAGATCTTCTGATCTTTCAGACACAAATTTTAATTTTTTAGTTGAATTAATTTATATCAAAAAGGCAGGCATCTCTAAACCTTTTTGGAAACTGAACTATAATTTCCTATGGAGAGCAAGCCACGTGATACATCTCTCCAGAGACGCGCGTGTGAATACCTTGAGGTAAGAGATCTTGGCTTTCTTTCCCACACTGTTTCAGGATCATGAGGAAAACGTGTGTCCTGCGTACCCAGTGTCTTGTCCCAACAAGTGTCTGAGGACTATTCCGAGAACTGAGGTGAGTCAACAGCCCTCCCTGGAGAGTGTAGGGGAAATGGTTAGCAACCCTTGTGGTATGGGTTTGGTGAGAACCATAGCCAAAGGCCTGAGGGCTGCATGATTCTGGTGATGACTCCACCTCTGTCTTCTGGGGCCATCCCTGGCACACCCTTCTGTTTGCATCCTAGTTCTGCACACACACACCCCAGAGTTCCTCCTCCTGTCCCTCACTTTCTTCCCAGGAACCCTTGGTTCCCTGCTGTCGTGGAATTAGGTCGGCACGATAAATAACCAAGCCAGCTCAAGAAGAACGGGTATTTTTTAATGGTTAAAAAGGGGAAACTCATGCTACAAGAGTGGGAGGTCAGACACCTGTGGAGAGTGGAGAGAGCGGGCACCTGTGTGCTCTCAGTTTTGCTACCTGGACCCCAGGTAGCCACACCCTAACTAGATGTGATTGGTTGATAGTTTCCCCATCATCTCCCCCTTTTGTCTAAACAAGATCGATCCAAACCCAACACAGCTATATACAATAGGAACAGATACCAAATATAAAATTACAAATAATAAACAATATTAAGCAAGGAACGCATAACAAATGTTTTACTAAACATTCTATTTCAAGGAGTCTAACTATTGCATTGAAATTAAGCATGGCTAAATCATGAGGAAGGTAACTACAATAATCTAATCTTGAACTCCATCAAAGATCTGAGAAGGGAAACAATATTACTTGAGTGAACAGGAAGTGCAATCGAGAAACTTCCAAAATATGCAACAAATGACAGAGACAACTGACTACCTGGGCAATCACCCAAAGTCTCATGTGCAATGTTGAAGCTAAGGCCTAAAGTAACTGACATACCATTTTCAAAGGCAAGAAGCTTTTCAAAACTATCTTACCCTGTCTTGGCAGGATATGACAGTCCTGTTTTATCCATTTACGGATACTCTGTATCTCTGTCAGTGGTTGAGGTATGGGCATTTCTTTGCCCAAAGGCCAGTTCTACCAAGAAGAAAGGCTCCAGGTGGAGTGTCTTTGGTGCTCAACATTCTCTCGGCAATAGATTGGTATTGCCAGGAGCGATTGTGTCTCACTACCACGAAACTCTACATTAGATTAAAGGCCATATTCTACAACTCCTTGAAGAGGTTGAAGATTATCTATCTATACTGAATATAATCTCTATGTATCTAAAGAACCTGATTAGTTTAACTATAAGTATGACAAACATAGATGACTATTGATCTATAATTCTTAATACCTATCTAACTTAAAGAGTAAGACAATAAACAACTGTGCAAGAAATGAGGACAATAACCTTAAAATGTAAACAATGTAAAAGTATCTTGATCAGAGGTAGTAATGTACACTGTGGTATGGTAAATATATATATCAATACATAAACAATGTTTTAAACAGAGGTAGACGCATACATACATACAATATTCAATATAATTTAACTTTGTATCAATATACAAAAATCTATACCAATATAATTGTCTAAAAACAATAACTCACAAATACCAATCTATTATCCCATCATCCAATTATCCCTCTTTTTTTGTTGTTGTTGTTGTTGTTAAAAAGATCCCTGAGCCTATAAAATTCCTCCCCCAACCCTCAACCGTATACCAATTATAATCAACCCCTAAATGATGTCCCTAAGCCTGAGGGCAAACTGTGCTGGGAGAGGGGACATCGTCCTCTAAAGTTGCTTCCAGCTGTTGTGGAATTAGGTCGGCACGATAAATAACCAAGCCAGCTCAAGAAGAACGGGTATTTTTTAATGGTTAAAAAGGGAAAACGCTACAAGAGTGGGAGGTCAGATGTCCTATCTGTCCGGAAGACACCACGTGGAGAGAGTGGGCACCTGTGTGCCTTCGGTTTTGCTACCTGGACTCCAGGTAGCCACACCCTAACTAGATGTGATTGGTTGACAGTTTCCCCATCACCCTGCTTATGCCAAACAGTTGAAGAATCCATGTGTTTCCATAGCATAGGCTGTCCCATTTTGCAGGTGAATGAACACCTTACTGTGTGTCCTGAGGCTGAGCAAGACTGTCCCTTCAAGTACTATGGCTGCACTGTCAAGGTAAGGTATGGGTCACCTTCATCTCTATGGCTATAAGTCTTGGGGAGTTCAGTTGATCCTTTAACTCTCTCCAGGATATGGAAGGGCAGAAGGACATTAGAACCTTAAGACTACAGTAGAGTTAGCCCTCTCCAGAGAAACAGAATTCCTACACGCATACATATTTACATATGTATATGTTATGCTCATGTGTCTAATCATGTAGGTGTTCTGCTGCTGTGGGATTCGTGTGCCCCACACCCGCAGGTCCCCTACACACATACATATTTGCATATATAGGCTATGTTCACATATGGGGGGGGAATTGCTGAAATAAAGTGATTATCAATCATGTTTTAAAGTAATTTTCAATATTTTTAAACACCTTTAAAATAATTATTCAATAAGTTGCATAAAAAAGTTAAAGAGAACACAGTTTGACCTCTGCTTCGAAACTTTTGGCAGGTTCCATTCGATCAGAATAGAAATCGAAATGTCATGCTGAGTGTAACCTGTATAGTCTATAAGTCTAATTACTACAATTTTATTTTTAACATAAACACGTTATTTTAGTTTTAAAAATACTTGAGTAATTGGAGCGTAGCTCAGTGGTAGAGCACATGGGCAGCGTGCTAGTTGGAACTTACATATCATTAGGAGCCTTTAGGTAGATTGTGAGAACTGGTGGTTCTGCTGGCTGCTGAAGGGTCAGGGTTTTTACCTTTCCGGGTGCTGAGGCAGCATTGCTTCTAGTGCTGAAAAGACTTCACAGTCAGGCTCCGCCTCCCGCTGGGCTGTGTTCTAGTGCTAACCTCAGTGTCAAGAGCCGAGGGTGGGTAGGGGAGTTGTTCTCTGGAACCTTCCTTGGAGCATCCAGCTACCAAGGGGCCAGCCCACCATGGAAGGGAAGTTGAGAGTGGATGTTCGCCTAGAAACATATGGGAATATGGGCCTTTGCTTGTATCAGCAGTAGACCCTGTCCGCCAATAAACAATGTAACAGTCAGGGGAGATGTAACCATTCCTTCTCTCAAATGTGTGACTCCGAGTGCAACAAATTTGCGCAAGCTGGAAGCTGGAATTAAAAACTGGCTGCAAGCTCAGTGCTTGCAGGGCAGTTTGGAAATGCACTCTGGAGAAGGGGGAACTGGCCCAGGTTATGCATGGGGATAACTGAGTGGCGACCATACCTGCACAGAGGCAGGAAGAAAGTCAGCAGGAGAGTTTTGATAGCAGCATGATTCTTTGTCTTGTAAGTTTGTTTGGTTCTGGATGCTGAAGAATTCTAAAGTTGGGAAAGGACCCAGTGGAGTCGTTTTTCCTGCAGCTTTGTAGAAAAAAAAAACAGTGCATAGGAAACTAAGTCGGCAAAGTTGCTGAGGTTCTGTTTTAACCGTGTTAACCCATCGCCTGCCTCTTTTGGGGAGCTTCTCAATAACTGGACTCGCTTTTGCTTCCTATTGAAGGGTAAGAGGGGGCCCTTGCAGGAGCATGAGCAGGCAGCCCTGCGGGACCACATGCTTCTGGTTTTAGAGAAGAACTTCCAACTAGAGCAGCAGGTGAGTCTTGGGACCGCGTGGGAAGGGGCAGGGAAATGCTGACAACTGAGCTACCCTGTTTTTTCATGCTCTCTCTGGTTCCATGGAAGCAAAGGCGCATGCTTTTCTGCTAGTGGCCAGTCATGCCCTTGATGTAGCAGAACCTTTGAGCTGAAAGGTGCCTTTCAGTTCTTTGGGCTCATCACTCCTGCAGATGAGCTAAGAGCAAAGAAGCCTGAAGTTTGTCACCTGTAAGTGGCAGGATCTCAAGCCAGCGCTCTCGGTGGCTTACCGTACACTCCAAAGCCTGTCCACTCCTCCGTCAGCCCACATCATCCTTACTGAGCACCTCCTAGCCGTTTTCATATTAAATCAGCCCGAGCATTACAGTAGTCGATGGTCTAAGTACTATGGGCTTTGGAAATTTTGGTGTAGAGCTAACACCACCTTAGAGAAGCTTTGTAACCTGATAAACACAGACTAACTTCATTCATACTCTCTGACCGTAGCTGTCAAGCCTGTCACCGTTCCCAGAGTGTTCATATTGTCTATAAAGGCTAGTGCTAAGGAGCAGTTGCTATACAAGTTAATTATGTTACAGGACCATTTTGGAAGACTTTTCAGGCCCACTGTCAAAAAAGGAGTTTACCACTGCAGATTATTCTGTGATGTCCAATTCCACACCACAGTGGGTATGGGCTTTTCAGGATCACAGCCAGGAACGGGTCACAGGCCTGCTGCCGGGGGGTTCTGGGTTCCTTATGCTCTTCCTATGCATCTGTCCATTGATTGAATAGACAGTAGATGCAAGGTATAGGGTTCAGTGATACACTGAGGTACAGGAGACATAGCCTCCCCATTGATTGAATAGACAGTAGATGCAAGGTATAGGGTTCAGTGATACACTGAGCTACAGGAGACATAGCCTCCCCATGAAGAACCGTGGAGATATGAACTGATAAGTGGGGCCTTCTGGAACACAATAATACTGTGTTGGATACAGAGGCTACAGCAAGGCACTCTGGGAAAACTATGGAAGGCTTCGCGGGGTAGGACACCAAGCTTACCTTATTTTTAACTGTGTGTGGCGAGTGTGGGCGTGAGTGCAAGTGTGTGAGGAGGCTAGAAGAGGGGTCAGATCTCCTGGAGTAGACGCAGCTGTGAGCTGCCCAACGTGGGCTCTAGAAGCTGAACTCGAATCCTCCGCAAGAGCAGTACATGTTCTTAAGGACCGAGCCATCTCTACAGCTCCCCAGGCTGACACTAAAGGGAAACAGAATGTGCAGGCAGAGGGCGTGTGCCCAGACAGGCTGGTATGAAGGATGCTGTGGTTTAAGGAAATGGAGTGGCAGGGTGCCTGAATTCCCCAGTGTGAGCCGGGAATGTCCGGGGACTGATGGATTGAATCAAGACAGCAGTGACCTTCTGTGTAAAGCTGGACTGTAGCATGACTAATGAAAATCTAGAGACAGATACTGGGGTTCAAGCTGAAGGATCAGAAAAGCAAAGCAGTCGACCATAGATAGTTCTTCCCTCTACGAAATCTTCAGACTGAAAAAGAGTGAGCTCCTCTCTCACCGTGCCTTATATTCCTCTCTAGTGCTGGGATTAAAGATGTATACCACCATCAACCGGCCTCTGTGGTTAACTAGTGTGGCTGCTGAGATTAAAGGTGTGCGCCACCGCTGCCTGGCTTGTATGGCTTGACTAGTGTGGTTAGCTTTGCACTCTGATCTTCAGGCAAACTTTATTTATTAAAACACAAATAAAATATCACTATAGTGGACACTGTGTCCAGTTACTATTTTACGCATGCATATTCTGCCTTGTTTCAGAAGGAGTTTAAGAACCAAGAGTTAGAACTAATGTGTTTCAGTGTTTGGCTTTTTAAAAATGTAACGGAAGGGCATTACCGTTCAAATAGGTATTATTATCATTACCTTTGCCAAAAGGCAATAGCACAACCGTGGCTGATAGTGAGGGTGCTAGAGCCTGAGTGTGCGGGCTGCACGCCCACCTAGTTCACTTCCCTGCCCCATTTCCTCACTCTTAAACAGGTGTGGTAGATGGGAGTAAGAGGATGATGTATTTGCAGTCTCGGCACAGAGCCTGGCACCCAAGCATTTCAGTACTGAGAGGAATCGAGATGCTGGAAGAGCGATGGCAAAGGCCACCCCTGTGCCAGGGGACTGCAGATAACATGGAGGCATTCTGAAGTTGTTATGGTTGAAGTGGCATGCTTTAAGCTTGGGAGGCAAGGAACCTGGGAATGTTATCGGCTGAGATGGGCACCATGAGAACAGGAGCAGGTTAGAGGCAAGGGTAGGGAGAGGACCTGTCAGGTAGACCTTATGGCCATTGGTACATCCTTCGTCAAACACAGAGCCAGCATCTTCCACGTAAGGCATCGTGCAGGCTCAGAGAATAAAGAAGTGAGACGTAGTCCCAGTAACACTCTAGTGGAGGAAAAGGACAGAAACACCAGTAGAAGCAAGCTGTAAGAGGAATGAGATGAGTTACGGGTGGGTACCGGTGGGACTGGGAAGACCTGGGTGGGTGACGTAGGTAAGGACATATTCCCAGAGGCTGTGCCTTTGAGTGACCGCACTGAGAAGGTGGTTTCTGGTTGAGGGAAGTTCGCTTGTAGAACCAGGTACTAAACAGTCTTGCTGGATGCACACGGGTTAGCTAGATGCTGTGCAGCCTTGCTGGACAGGATGCACATGGGTTAGCTAGATGCTGTGCAGCCTTGCTGGACAGGATGCACATGGGTTAGCTAGATGCTGTGCAGCCTTGTTGGGCAGGATGCACAGGGGTTAGCTAGATGCTGTGCAGCTTTGCTGGACAGGATGCACACCGGTTAGAAACGAATGTGAAGCCACAACGGTATCAGATGATAAAGAACCCCAGTTTCCACTGGAGACATTGAAGCAGGAGAAACAAAAGAGCAGATTTGCCTCTTGGTGTTGTTAGGTGTGATGTGGAGTATGAACCGCAGAACATTTGCCACTAAGCAGATATTTTTCCAGCACCAACTGGTACCAGGCTCCATCCAGTTGCTGTGAGATCCCAGATGATCCCAGCTTCCGTGGAAGGAACACTCCTGTGTGAGGGTAGAAGGTCTTAGGGTAGATCAGCTGGGAAGCATCACAGCCAAGGTAGGAACTGATGAAGACTGTGATTGCTAAAACAGATAGACTTTTGGGGGGGGAGTATCTGTCTGTGTGTGTGTATTTTGTGGTACACACACCTGCAATTCCAGCACTTGGAAGGTGGAGGTAAGAAAACTAGGTCATCCTCAAGTATACAGCTAGTTCCAGGTCTGCCTGGGCCACAGACGCTCAAAAACCAGAAACCAAACAAACACACAAATGAGACAAAGTGAGAAATGGATGGAAGAGCTTTTCTGTGTATAATGGAAGTTGACCAGCATTCAGACGGAATAGGATCACCCTTAGGTTTTTGGTTGTTTCCTTCAAATAGATTACAAATTCTGGGCTGGCAGGATGAGTGGGTAAAAGCACTTGCCACACAAGCATGAGGACCTGAGTGAAGAGCCAGAAGCCTGAGTCCAAGCTCAGGGAGAGACTCTCAAGGGAAGAGGTGCAAAACAGCAGAGGAAGCAGCAGACATGCATGTGTGCACACAGATGGATTACGATGTCTAAGTTTAGTCGTGCCCACCTAGTTTGACTACACTTGCTGTGTGCTGATGGTTACCCCAGGGGGCTCTTTGGGGACTCGAAGGGCAGAGACAGAGCTGGTAGAAATTCAGCGAGGTGCTAACAGGTATCATGGCTGTCTGACAGCATGCAGAGAAAGTGTGGGGAGGCAGTTTAATCGAGTTCAGTCACGTGACACCCCTGACTGGCTGGCCGTCACTGTGGTCAAGGATGGAGCAGTCCGTGGGTCTGATTTTGAGGAGTACCTGCAAATACTTCCCTGAATTACACAGGACTTTGCCCTCAACCCTGCCCTGGAAACGCACACCCCACCAATCCTTTCCCTTTAGAAAGCCTCCCCCCCCCTTAGCCTCCCTGCGTGCACTTAATGACTCATCTCTCTTGGCTCACCTGCCTGTTATTAGATCTCTGACTTATATCAGAGCCTCGAACAGAAAGAAAGCAAGATCCAGCAGCTGGCAGACACCGTGAAGAAGTTTGAAAAGGAGTTTAAGCAGTTCACGCAGATGTTTGGCAGAAATGGAAGTTTCCTCTCAAACGTCCAGGTGAGGGCTGGACGGGCGCCGCCACTGGAGCTGGGCAAGGCCCTCCCCCGCCCTTCCCGGGGGCTCTCAGCCACTGCAGCCCCAGCTCCAGAGGATCTGATACTTCCTTCTGGCCTCCACATACATATACTCAGGCGCGCACACATAGCAAATAAATATTTTAAAAAAATAAAGAAAGGCTGGAGAAATGGCTCAGCAGGTAAGAGCACTTGCTGTCCTTGTAGTGGACCAGGGCTCACTGATGGCCACACATGATGGCGGTGTTCACAAACATCCATGACTCCAGTTCCAGGGGATTCAGTACCAATCCTGACCTCTGCAGGCACCAAGCACATACAAGGTTCACAGACATACCTGCAGGCAAAACACACATGAAATACAATAAACCTAATATAAATCTTTTAAAGCAAAGTAAAACATCCAGGTGAGACATGACTTCTCCATTCAAAGCTGTGACCTGCTTTTAGTCAGCACCGCTGGCTGGATCCCCTCCCTAGGGGTTTCCTCTTAACTTTTTAAATGGAAACCGTTTTGAATGCATAGAAAAGCTGCCAGAGTTAGCGATGCCCGCAGCACCGCATGGCCCCATCCCCATCCACTCCTTGTCCCAGTCCTGGCTCTCCCCTCCTCTGCTGTGTGGCTGTGCACCCACCAGAAAGAAGGCTGCATCTGTGTGGCCTTCTGCCTCTGACAGTAACACCACTGCTTTCGTGACCCAGTATATTTACCAATGTTAGTATGTAACATTTATACCATACTTTTGTAGCATGTATGAAATTAGGTTTTTAATTAATGTTAGGTTAATATTACCCTGCTTGAGACACATCGAGAACATAGTTCTGCATTCTGAAGATAACAAAGCCAAATCATTGGTTACCCTGGGAAGAATATGCATTAAACATCACTTGGTGAATCATAAATGTTAGATAATCATGAACATGTCCCTAATAGATAAAAGTTTTCCAGTGGAAGATTTTAAGACATATATGATGTGGACAATATATTTGAAATTTATATTGTTCCAGAAAATCTAGGACACATAATCTCTAGTTATTTAGTACATCATACACATATATATGCATACATATATGAACATGTTCTACATGTGATGTGCATGTATGTGCAGATATGTGGACATGTGCATGTGTGAACATGTCCAGAAAAAAGAAACCCACCATACTGTTAGTCCCGACTTGTTTCTAAACGGAGACCACCAGGATGGAATTAAGACTGTATGAGCAAAGCAGACAGGTTACTGCCCTCCATCTGAGAGCCACATAGCATGTAGGCCTCTTCCAGACCTTGTTCTGCTCTGCCTGGGCCAGAACAGGAGGCCTGGTCAGTCTCAGCTTCCTTACAGAGGGGGACCTGGGAGAGTGACGTCTCAGGACAGGAAGTGCTAAGGCAAGAGGAGTGACAGCTAAAGGACATGTATGTAAGTGGAGAGGGGACTTTAGACACATTGAGAAAAGCTCAAAAGTTCACCAGAGCAGTTTAGATGGGAGAGGAGGAGGGGAGAAGGCGGGGGGGCTGGTGACCACCATGCTCATGAAATCTTCCCTCTGGACTGGGTCGCTTTCTTTTCATTGTGGATTATATGTGAAATATGTGTGTTGAGATCCAATCTTAACAAGTTATGACTCCATGGTCTCATTTCCATGTATGATGCTGTTTTTGCATTGCCAGGCTCTGACCAGCCACATCGACAAGTCGGCCTGGCTGGAAGCGCAGGTGCGGCAGCTGCTGCAGACAGTTAGCCAGCAGCAGAACAGACTGGACCTGCGGTCCCTGGTGGAAGCGGTTGACACTGTGAAACAGAAGATCACCCTGCTAGAAGCCAGTGACCAGAGATTAGGTGTGTGGCGGTCCACTTCTCCCTCCTGACTTTCCCTGCATGTTGTGAGAGGAGCTAAGGAGCTAGTGTCTCCAGCACGTCACAGCCCAGCTCTCCGGGACAGACTGGTGGGAACCTTTTCATGAAGCAGCGTGAGGGTCTAGCTTCCTAGGCCAGAATGAGGGTTGCCCTGGTGTGGGGGAGTCAGACAGGGCACTGAGACAGCCAAGGCAGTTCCGAGAGCGGGGAGCGGTAACTGTTAAGGACAGTAGACGGTAATGAAAGGCTAAGGGAGACAGCTAATGGATGACTGGCTGTCTTAGGTGTAGAAAACAAGGAGAGGGTTTGGCTATGAAAAGGCACACGAGGGCCAGCGGGATGGCTGAGTGGTGACTTGCTGGGTAGTCAAGATGACCAGGCTACTAGCTGCTTTTCTGCTGCTGTGGTGAAACACCATGGTGGAGGCGGCTTACAGAAGGAAGGGTTTGTTTGGGTTCATGGATCCAGAGGGTCAGAGTCCATCACCAACACATAAGGAGCACAGCTGCAGCAGGCAGGAGGCAGCAGGCAGCAGGCAGGCAGCAGGCAGGAGGCAGCAGGCAGGAGACAGGCAGTAGGCAGGTAGCAGGCAGGCAGTAGGCAGGCAGCAGGCAGGTAGCAGGCAGGAGGCAGCAGGCAGGAGGCAGCAGGCAGGAGGCAGCAGGCAGGCGGCAGGCAGGCATGCACTGAAGCAGCAGCTGAGAGCTCACATTTCTATCCACAAACAGCAAGCAGAGAGCGCTAACCTCCAGCCCTCTGACACCTTCTCCCCAAACAACCACCAACTGGAGACCAAGAATTCCAATGCCAGGGGGCACAGCTCGTTCAAAATGCAACATCCAGAGTTTGATTTCTAGAGCCCACAGAGTGGAGGGAAAGAACGAACTGAAAGTTGCCCTGCGACCTCAACGAGTATGGCATGGCACACACGTGCCTGCACCTAACACACACACAATAATGATAGTGAAGCTTTTTATGTAAAATACATTATGGAGCGTGGGGAGATGGCTCAGTGGAGAAAACATTTGCTGTATAAACATGGCCCGGAGTTTGAATCCCTAGAGCCATGCGAATGCTGAGTAAGCTTGAGGGCTCCCTGCAATCCTAGCACTCTGCAGGTTGAGACAGGATCCCCAGGACAAGCTAGCTAAAACCGGGGGATTGGTTCAGTGAGAGACCCAGCTGAAAAGACTCAAGAGCAACATCAGCTCTGGCCTCTCTATTTACACACATGCCTCACATGCGTACAAGAATGCACAGATACATCACATACCCACGTACACACTAGTTAAAGCAGCAGAAGCTCGGCGTGAGAATTCACTTGAGGTAAATGCCAGGTGTGTCTGCGCTTGGGCAAGCTTCAGGCGAAGAGGACATAACCTTATTTGGTTGGTGTCAGCTTACCAAGGTGTGGCATCTGCTGAGTTAATGTTAGTTACTGTGCATGGTGCGCGTGCGTATGCGGCGCGCGTGTGTCCCGCTGGTGGCGGTTCGGCAGCAGGCCTGTGCTGTAGCTCCTGCCCTGTGTTTCCTTTCAGTCGTCTTAGAGGGGGAGACCAGCAAACACGACGCACACATTAATATCCACAAGGCCCAGCTGAATAAGAACGAAGAGCGGTTCAAACTGCTGGAGGGTGCCTGCTACAGCGGCAAGCTCATCTGGAAGGTGACCGACTACAAGGTGAAGAAGAGGGAGGCCATGGAGGGGCACGTCGTGTCTGTCTTCAGCCAGCCTTTCTACACCAGCCGCTGTGGCTACCGGCTCTGCGCTCGAGCGTACCTCAATGGGGACGGGTCTGGGAAGGGGACGCACCTCTCCCTGTACTTTGTGGTGATGAGGGGTGAGTTTGACTCGCTGTTACAGTGGCCCTTCAGGCAGAGGGTGACCCTGATGCTTCTGGACCAGAGTGGCAAGAAGAACCACATTGCAGAGACGTTCAAAGCTGACCCCAACAGCAGCAGCTTCAGACGGCCTGAGGGCGAGATGAACATTGCCTCTGGCTGCCCCCGCTTTGTGCCACATTCTACCCTGGAGCACCCCAAGAACACCTACATTAAAGACGACACCCTGTTCTTGAAAGTGGCTGTGGATTTGACTGACTTGGAGGATCTGTAAATGTCAACTGATAGGAAAACCTTGGTCCAGAAGCGCAGGGGCAGATGGCTGTGCTCTAAGCCCGGACCTCTAGACCAAGCATGTTCTTGGTTTTTGCCTTTCGCCTTTAATGTCTGAGTGTTATCTTTTTCTCTTGGATCTTGCCCCAGTTTGAAGCTTAAACTCTTGGAATATTTATATTTTTATATGTTCTGAAAAATTATAATGATCTTGACAGTAAGGCCTGGGGCTCCTCTCTCACTGATGTTAAAGAAGTGCCTCTCGTGGTCCTGTCAGCAGCAGCGTGCGCACACACACACACACACACACACACACACACACCTTTAATCCCAGCACTCAGAAGGCAGAGGCAGGAGGACCGCTGAGTTCAAGGCCAGCCTGGTCTGCAGACCAAGATCCAGGACAGACGGGGCCACACAGAGAAAACTTCCCAGTTGAATGGTTTGGCATTTCCCATCGCTTGTTGCTTCCACACCTGCCCTAGGCATGCAGCAGCCGTCCTTCCAGAGGCACGCAGGCCATCGCAGTCAGCACGGGTGCTCTAGCGAGAGCCAGCCTGCTCTACTTGGTGCACAGTTCTTGAGCTAAGTATCAGACCCTTGGAACTGTGTCACCTCTCATTTTATAAGATTCACTAGCAGTCTGTAAGCACAGTTTTCAAAGTTATGTAACAGCTGGTAAATAGGTTCCATTTCCACCCTCTCTACTAACAGAAAACAGAAGGTGCAGACAGTCCATGCCTAGTGAGCCCAAGTGCGGAAGGTGCGGACAGTCCATGCCTAGTGAGCCCAATTGCAGATTCCATTAGGTGTGACCGCATGGAAACCATCTTCTTTGGTCAACTATAGCGGCTTCTCAAAACTCAGCCAAGTGACATTTGTGTAATAGTGTGAAGATGAGCATACTTATTGTGGTGGAGAAGATGTGAGAGATTTTCTGTGGGTCGCAGCTGTCCAAATATTAGTAAAACAATAACTCTTGTTCTTTTGGGAGAACTTTTAAATTCATATATTGATAAGAAAATGGGTGTTTGTAGAAACTTGTGGAGATTCCTGCTGGAGTCCTGAGTACTCTGTGACTAGAAATGACTGGGGTTTTGTCTGTCTACTGTGGCAGTTCTCAACCTGTGAGCCGCGACCCCTTTAGGGGTGGGTCAGCCAACCCTTTCACAGGGGTCACCTAAGACATTGGAAAACACAGATATTTACATTACAATTACAGTAGCAACATTACAGTTATGAAGTAGCAGTGAAAATAATTTTATAGTTGGGGATCACCCCAACATGAGAAACTGTATTAAAGGATCCAGCATTAGGAAGGTTGAGAACCACTGGTCTATTGGGTCTGGATATAAATACAAGCCATGATCTGTCCTTTCAACTCAATAAGCCTTAGACTGACATCTGCCAACCTGTTCTGATTGAAATGCATCCTATGCTGTCTCCTTTGCTCTTATACAGTTGGCTCTTTAGCACAGAAGGACCATGTCATGGCCCAATGGCCATTTAGAGCTCACTCGGGTGATGGCTGTGCACCTTGCAATTGGTGCTTAACCAGAAACAGAACTTGGGGCTGCAGAGAAGGCTCAGTGGTTAAGAGTACTTGCTGCTCTTCCAGAGAACCTGAATTCAGTTCCCAGTGCCCATGGCAGGTGACTCACACACCTATAACTCCAACTGAGGAGACCTCTCTGGCCTCTGTGGACACCTGCACTCACACCTGTGTACAGGTGCTCACAGATACACATAACTGAAAATTAATCTTAAAAACAAAACATGGTCCAGGTGGTGGTGGCACATGCTTTTGATCCCAGCACACATGAGGCAGAGGCAGGAGGATCTCTGTGAGCTAGAGGCTAGCCTGATCTACATTGAGTTCCAGGACAGCTAAGGCTACACAGAGAAACCTTGTGTCAGAAAGAAAAAGATAAAAAGCATGGGGATGGAGAGATGGCTCACCAGTTGAGACCACTGACTGCTCTTCCAGAGGACAATTTCAACTTCTAACACCCACATGGTGGCTCACAACCACCTGTAGCTCAGGGATCCAATACCTTCTTCTGTCCTCTGTGGGCACTGCGTTCATGTACACAAACACACATGCAGGCAAAACACCTATACACGTTAAATAAAATACTGGTTTTAAGTAGAAACAACTGACCTGACCAACTTCTGGGAGTCTCAGCCTCTTCTGTGAAGATGTTAGAGTCATGATGCCACAGGACAGAACGCGGAAAACAGGTGCATCTTAGAAATACACTGTACCTGGCTGCTGGTGAGTTCTGGTACAGCGATGGCTACCCATGACCTCAGAATAATCCAGAAACCCAATCTCCAGCCGAAAAGGCCAGACTGGGGACATGCTGTCGAGTTGTTCCTTTTTCATCTCTGTATTAGTCAGGGTTCTCTAGAGTAGCAACTTTCAGAATGAATCTCTCTCTCTCTCTCTCTCTCTCTCTCTCTCTCTCTCTCTCTCTCTCTCGTGTGTGTGTACATGGGATTCATTGGAATGATTGACAGACTGCAGTAAAACTAATCCAACAAAGACCAGCTGTGAACAGGAAGTCCAAGAAGCTAGTAGCTGCTCAGTCCACAAGGCTGGATGTCTCCTTTGGTCTTCAGTAGGCACTGGAATCCTGAAGAAGTAGGCTCCACTGCCAGTGAAGGATTATATGAGCTAGCAAGGGAAGAATGAGCAGGCAAGGAGCAAAAGCTTCCTTCTTCCTTGTCCTTACATAGGCTACCAGCTGAAGGCGTGACCCAGAGGAAAGTTGTGTCTTCCTGCCTCTGACCCGGGTCAAAGGTGTGTGTCCTCCTACCTCAGAAGTCCAGACTAGAAGTGGCTTCACCCAAGAAAAATAATCTTTCACAGGTGTGCCCACCACTTCTGGATTGTAGTTCATTCCAGATGTAGTCAAGTTGACAACCAAAAATAACACCACAATTGCCAAAGTCTTTCTCTGTGTTTTCTGAAGTAGGAGATCATATTGTAACTTGAGCTTTGGGGAAAGAAGAGAAAGAAAAGAGTTATCAGGAACAGTGGCAGTCAAGAGACAACTTTTAAGAGTTGGTTCTGGGGGTCAAACTCAGGTTGTCAGGGTTGGTAGCAAGTCCCTTCACCCCCTGAGCCACCCACCCCCAGCCCATACTGTAAGTGGTTGGTATGGAAAATATTTTAAAATGAACCTATCATAGTACTGGCCTTGAGTTTTAACCAGCCCCCTCGCATATAAAATGCTGGGGTGTGGTCTGCTTAGAGTTCAGAGTTCCTCTGTCACTAAAGTAGAACAGCAAACAGCAGACTTCTTCACAAAATCAAAGTCATAGGTTTTTGTTCTGGAAAAGGTAGATCCATGTAAATAAATTTCCCTTTGGTGTGTCGAATAGTTATTTCACTAGATAACAATAAGATTAAAGTTCTTTTCATTTTCATATGATCTTGGCTCCTCATGAAAAAGCAATACAGCAGGCAAAAAGGAGTTCGTATCCTCAGGGAGGGTATGTAAGGGTTCCGGGAGAGTGTGATATTGACGTATATCAATAGCTCTGAATTCTGACCCCTGACTGTTTTCAGGGAGACGAGATGTTCACAGCCAGGTTCTATTTACAATACCAGTAGATGGCTCAGCAGTTAAGAGCACACCCACTTCAGGGAGCTCATGACTGCCTGAAATTTTGCCACAGCCACCTATACTCAAATGCACAGACACACACATAAGTAAAAATAAATCTAAAACAGACATGGAGGTAGAAGACTCCTCTGTGAAGAGCACTGGTTGCTCTTCCAGAGAACCTGGGTTCAGTTCCCAGCACCTGCTCACAGCCATGTGTAACTCCAGTTCCCGGGGATCCAAGGCCCTTCCCTGGCCTCTGTGGGCCTGGCACACATGTGATGATGCACATGCATGCAAGCAGGCAAAACACCCACACAGAGAAAGAGACACAGGTTACTGAACCCAAGGCCAGTGCGAGGCAGGGTGGAAGGCAGGTCGATGGTGGGAAGTGATGGGTTTACGTTTGTCATAGTTCATAGCAAACTTCCTTGCCTGTTCTGAGACAGGACCTCCCATAGGGAAGGACTTCAGCTAGCAAGCTAGGGCTCTCTGGACCTCTGGCTCCCCCTGCCATCCATCACTTCCCAAGGACTGAGATCACAGGTGTGTGCTAGCTTACCTGGCCTCATAGTAAACATTTTAAGGAAATTTTCAAGAAATCTATCAATTCAAGATTATATGAGAATAAAAAACCTCAAGAAATAACAAGCAGCTACAGATGTTCATGATGTTTTACTCCTTTGGCTTTTTGGGGGACCATCACCCAGCTCCCTCACATGGAGGCTATTATTAGTTATGAATACCTGACCTGGGCTTGTTTCTTACAAGCTTTTCTTAAATTATTCCATCTATCTTTGACCTCGGGGCTTTTATTTTTTCTCTATTCCTTCTATCTTTTCTTTCCTTCTTACCCCATATGTGGCTGTGTAGCTGGGTAGCTGACCCCTGAAGTCCCCCCTTTCCTCTCTCATTCCAAGAGTTTTCTCCACATATCTCTCCTCTCTGCCTATCAGCCCCACCGGTCCCTCTCTCCTGCCTAGCTATTGACTGTCGAGCTCTTTATTAATAGGCCCAACAGGTGTTTCAGACAGGCACAGTAACACATCTTCGCAGAATTAAACAAATACAGCATAAACAAAAGTCACATACCCTAAAATAACATTCTCCAACATACTGAAAGTATTTTTTAATTAAAGAGAAATAGTATTTAAGATAGTTTATCAATAAAAGTCAAAAGCTGGCTCAGTAAATATGATTTTTTAAAAATAGAATATACAAAAGTGGATGAGATGAGTATAATATTTAAAAAAATATTAAGAATCAAAGGACAATAGTGTAACATGTGTAGCAGATTTTTGTCTCCCTTACACAGCTTCACAATGAGTTAACATAAAATTTAACAGCCTACATGGTAATCTAAAGTTCATATTTATAAGTAGTAATCTAAAGTTTGTATTTATAAGTAATCAACTTTAATGAATGATTCTCAACAGTTGAGGGGTTTTGCTTTCAAATTTTACAGGTGTACACAGTGTGGTGGGCAGAGTAAGGGAAAAGCAAGTAGAGAAGTCCCAGGACACTGCGGGTGTGAAAATCATCCCAGCAAGGGGTTTGGAGAAATGGCTCAGCAGCACCCAGGGTGTACAGACACTCAACCGAATTCCAGCAGAATTGTTTCTTACTCTCTTTTTCCCTTTGTTAAATGTAAAAGTAACGAAAAAATTTAAAGAAACAGAAATCACCAACATATAATAATACACCAATTTGGCAGTTGCCATGTATATTTTGAAAAAGTGTTTTTTCTCTCTACATGTACAAATTTTCTTTGTACTGGCTGCTTTTTATTTCAACTAGACACAAGAAAGTGTCACCTAGGAGGAAGGAATCTTACTCAAGAAAATGCCCCCGTAACATCAACCTGTAGGCGAGTCTGTAGGGCATTTTCTTTATTAATGACTGATGAGAGAGAGCCTAGCTCATTGCGGATGGTGCCATGCCTGGGCGAGTGGCCCTGGGTTCTGGAAGAAAGCAGCTGAGCAGCACCCTCTGCTTCTGCTCCTGCTTCCGTGTCCTTGCCCTGAATTCCTCAGTGATGGACTGCGGCCTGGGTGTCGTAAGTGAAAATCTCCCACCGTGCTTCTGCTCATGGTATTTATCACAGCAATAGAAACCCTAAGACGATCTTAATACTTGGATTTTATGATCAGATTTATGAAATAAAACTTTTCTGGAGTATGAAAGTCTTGTGGGGAGAAAAGAAGAATGGGTTATTGTTCAAAAGGATGAAACTTTGCACACAGAGGGGGAAATGTCTGTACACATAATTTCAATTTTTTAAATCTTATTTGTAATGTATAGTGTTCTGTCTGCATGTATGCTTGCATGCTAGAAGAGGGCACCAAATCATTACAGATGGTTGTGAGCCACCATGTGGATGCTGGGAATTGAACTCAGGACCTCTGGAAGAGCAGCCAGCACTCTTAACCACTGAGCCATCTCTCCAGCCCCACATAATTTAATTTTAAGCAACATTAATCTCTTGTTCTTTGGCTTTAGGTTTTGTTGTTGTTGTTTGGTTGGTTTGTTGTTGGTGGTGGTTTTTTTCCTTTGAGACAGAGTTTCTCTGTTTAGTCCTGGCTATCCTGGAACTCATTCTGTAGACCAGGCTGGCCTTGAACTCAGATATCTGCTTGTCTCTGCCTCCTGAGTGCTGGGATTAAAGGGGTGTGTCACCATAGCCCAGTATGACTTAAGATTTTTTTTAAGTCTTCCGTAAGTGACGAAAATAGAGAAAAGTGTCAATTATTTGCACCAGTAAACAGTAGCTGTTAATATTGCATAGTTTCATTAAGTTGAAATTAATTAAAAGAAAAAAACAAAACCTATTGGCAGGGCAGGAGCACATGCTTGGCTTCACACCTCAGGGGTCTCCCAGTGCACACTTGGATCACACACAGGGAGGAAAAAGGTTGAGGATAAGCAATCACAAAAACCCACACTCTTTGTAGTTCGTTCTTTCAAGTTCAGCCTGAAAGCTTACTTCAAGCCACAACTACTGCATAGTTCTTACGAATGTACCATGGAAAGTTGTCTTTTAGGCTAAGAAACGTTCAAAAGTTGTTTACAAAATCTTTTGCTTTTTGAGACAGGGTCTCTCTGTGTAGCTCTGGCTGTCCTGAAACTCACCTTATAGACCAGGCTGGCCTCCAACTCACAGAGACCGGAGTCTCTGCCTTCAGAGCACTAGAGGCCAGTTTTACAAAGTCTTAAAAGAAAAAAAAATTGTTTTGTTCCAAAATATTGTAAGCTATCTGAAGTGTATGTCTAGCACACTCTGGGAAGTCTGATTCATCGGCTTTGTTGGTAGAGTTCCATGGACTCACACTGTAGAGGTCGACCATGTTTGCACTGCTATAGTCAAGCAGAGAAAGCACGAATTCTGGGCTGGGCTGGCAAATGCCTTGTCCCAGGGGGTCAGTGACCGGGCAATTAGCAGTCAAGGATGTGAAGAACTGGCCTGTAGGGAAATAAGGTGTGAATATTTGATCTGCATCTTCAGGGACGGGCTCTGAAAAACACACCTGATTGGGGAAGAATTAGGGGTGTGCTCCCCTTGTAGGTGTTGGGGTTGGGCCTGATTTGGGAGCACGCGCTGTTGGGGATTTATAGGATGAGGCTGGGGAGGGCTGAGGAGAGTCCATCTGTTATTAAAGTCGCTGGTGATAGACAGGCCGCAAGCCCCTGCCTCTAGTCCACAGCAAAGTGGCCCATAGATCCCACACGCCCATGCCACGTCTGTTGCCATTTCTGCATCTTCGGCTTTTGTCTCCACATTTCTGGGAACTTTAACAGCATGGCGCTGTGATTCGTATTTATTTACTGCACTTGGGGGATCACCACTGGAAAACCTACTATTTTAAACAATGGAGAAAATATATAATGATCACCTCCAAGACTGGTACTGAAAATATTTGGGGGAACCTTAGTCATTTCTAATTAGAAAATAATAATAAAAAATGACTCAAGGAGAAGGAAATGAATATTGTAATTTTTTTAAAAACTGTCTACCATAAATCTGAAGAAACATAAGATGCCACCTTGAAATAGGTGGCCTTGGAGGTCCTATCCAGTGAGGTACTAGGCTCCTGGGAAAAGTCAAAAACTATCAAAACACAAAGGTCGAGTAAAGAAACCAGGAAGATCAGCCACCAAACACCATCACTGTGATAAAGTATGACAACAAAAACCGCCCGAGCCAAACCTGCAAGAAATACTCCAAAAAACGAGAAGAAAAATCACTTCCCCGGAAGACTAAAGGAAGACGCTAGACGGAAGCGGTCCTCAAACCCAGGCAGATTAACTCGCAAAAACATGTAGTCTCAAACCCTTGTCACGATCGACTAACAAAATTACAAAGCCTGACGCCGTTCACCACGCGTGGAAAGGCTCCGAGGAAGGAAGCAGCTGCAAGGGAACCCACAGCCCAGAGAGCCCTAACAGGAAGTCGCCCAAGGGCCCAGCCCCGCCCACCGCGAGAGCCGGAAGAGCCCTTTGCCCCGCCCCCGCGCTGTGCGGTTTCGGCGGGGCGGGTGCAAGCGCTCCCGGAAGTCCCGCCCAGCCTTGCTCGGTGGGCGGTGGGACTCAGGTCCGCGGTGTTCCCGGGTTCTCCGGCTCTACTGTCGGAGGGAAGTTTCCAGCAAGTGGCGGTCACAGGCGGGGCTGCGCCCGACAGACGTCTCCGCCGCCGACCAAGCACGGGAGCAGTGAGCCGGGCGCTAAGACAAGCTTTAAGCTCAGAGTCCCCGTCGCTTTGAACACTCAGTAAAAGCCGTACATTGCTCTGGAAATAAAATGCGCATTCACATGTTGTATTCAATCTTGGGAGGTTTGAGGGTCTCTAGTCTCAGAGTTACATGTTCAAAAAACTCCCTGACTTAGGAAAAATAAATAAATTGTAACTAAAAAGAACTAAACCAGAAGAAACTTAAGGCTTTTATCTTGTAGATGTTAAAGAGTTGCCTGTGGAGACCAGTCATTCTGAAAACACGGGTTGTTCTGAGAACAGAACGACATTCTGAGACGTTCTCAGACGTTCGCCTCCCAGACTTTTGGGATTTTTTTTTTTTCAAAAGATTTATTTTTAGTTTCTGTGTATGGGTGGTTTGTCTCCATAAAAATGTATGTGCACCATATACATTCGTTGTGCCCACAGAGGCCACAGGGGATTGGATCTCCTGGAACTGGAGCCACCATGAAGGTCTGGGGACTTGAACTCAAATCCTCTGGAAGAGCAGGCAGGGTTCTTAACCCCTGAGCCATCGTTCCAGCTCCCAACATATTTCTTTGTATCCTCTTCAATAAGCGTTTTTACATTTAAGTTTTTTTAACTTTTGCTGAAAACTAAGACATAAACATACACATTGGCCTGGCTCTGTCCTGCAGAGACTGTCCCCTGCCGGTCTGAGTCAGAAATGTAATCCTAGGGCTGCCTCCAAGTCCTGTCCCACTGGAAGGGTGACAGCACACACAGGACTACTAAGAGAACCAGGCTCTCCTCCGGAGTTCTTGCTGAGGGCTTGCCTGCAGTTGTTACCTTTTTATAATAATAGAGTGTTTTCTGAACTCACAGCAGAAGCACAGCACAGGACACACAGCAGTCCATCGCTCACTGTGGTCAACAGCACTGCTCCATCACTGCACTTCAGACAGGGAGGTTTTCAGCCCCAACGCCACTTGGCACACAAGCGATGTGTTGGGCTCAGACGTAATACAGCTAGGAATGTTCCCACTGCTGTGTACACAGTCCAGCGTTGACTGATCGCTATACCATGCACAACTGTAGTGTGGGTGCCTCTGCCTCTCTCCAAAGGTTCGTGTGCCAAGTAGATGCATCTACCTCAAGCACAACAGTGGGCAAGGAAAGGCACTGTCAAAATGAGGAGTATAGCAACCCAGACTCACTGAGTCACACACACACACACTCACTCACTCACACCCCTGTCTTTTTGTTCTCGGGAAATCCCACCTCCTCCCAGAGCTGTCTGAGTGACTCAGATAATCAAACACTTAGCATCGGGCAGAACCCTCACAGGGTCCCACCTCGACCCAGCTCCCAGGTGGATACTCTGTACAGAAGGGCTCAATAAATGTTTGAAAGTGTCTTAGTTTGGGTGATTTGCTATGATGGACACCGTGACAAAAGCAACTTGGGGAGGAAGGGGTTAAGTCTTCCTTTATCTCAAAGGCAGTCAGGACAGGAACTCAAACAGGGCAGGAACCTGGCGGCAGGAGCTGCGGCAGAGGGCATGAAGGGGTGCTACTTACTGGCTTGATCCCCATGGCTTATTCAACCTGCTTTTCTATAGAACTCAGGAGCACCTGCCCAGGGATAAACCCACCCACAATGGACTGGGCCCTCCCCCATCAACCACTAAGAAAATGTGCTACAGCCAGATCTCATGGAGGCATCTTCTCAACAGAGGCTCCCTCCTTTCAGATGACTCTAGCTTGTGTCAAGTGGACGCAAAACTACCCAGCACAATAAGTGAAATAAAAAGTGTGTTGACTTCCTACCACGTGCCAGCCATAGCTTGGGAGATGTAAACTGAAAACAGGCATGGACCGTTGCCTCTGAGAACTAACAATCTAATGAGCAGTGGAGACACATCAAAAATGCCTCCTCTGTGAAAACTCTATGTTGAGATCCATACGCTCATCCTGTATGTGTAAAGTGCTTCCTTTGGGTTTGGAAGAAACACAGGCATAAAAGACTCCGGCACCTGAGACTCACACACACTGGAGGCAGAATGGTGTTGATGGAAGGAGAGCTGGGGAGTAAGGGCATACACATTTCTGCGTGATCAACGCAGTGACAGGGATGCTTGGGCTATTCTTCTGAGGGACTTCCCTGCAGACAGCAGTGCAGCAGGTGGAGGAGCCCCGGTTCCAGTGCTGATCCCCAGTCCCAGGCCAGCACACAGCACCTGTCTGTTCCTGAGATGATGCTGAGGTGCTGTGTGAACCATAAGGACCAGTCAGAAGTTTTTAAGGGAACTTCTCTACGACAAACAACCCTCTGTGGCAGAGTCACAGCCGGTTTCCTTGGAGAAAAGATGAAGTTCCCCAACTCCTTTGGCAGCTTTGTTGGTCAGGTCTGCTTCCCTTCTGCTTGTGACTGCTTTTGTCCTGATCTGAAACCTGGACCCTTGGTGAGAGTCCAGAAGATGTGCCTGGCCCCAGGAGGGACCAGAATAGCCTCTTGCCAGCAGCATAGGTCCCAGTTCAGAACTAGAGAAAGAGCTGGCTCCTGGAATGTCTTCCTCCTTCCTGTCCACTGTGCCCAGACCTCTCACCTCCCCAGCCAGATTCTAGGCAGGACAGGGAAGCGGGCTTAGGCAGAGGGGCCACAGCTGGACTTCAGCTGGACAACATGATGGCGCATGCTGGAAAATGCAGCCTCTCTGGGCTTGTGAACACTTTTCTCAAGAATAGACACACTCGGGAATATTTGGAAAACTCTAAAAAGAATTTATTAGTTTTCTTTTAGCTATGATGGAGAAAACCTTTAGCAAGCATTTCTATTTTTCGGTTAGCACCTTTAGATTTCATGACGTTGATTTAATATAATACACATGACTACGCAGAAAGAGGCAGGAGCTAATTTCCAGACACATGTACATGTGCGCTTGTACCTAGAAACACGTGCAGATGGTTATCTAAAAACTGGCTGGTCGGATAAACTTTGAAGTAGCATGCTTTGTTGGTTACTGGATGAATGCTTGCTAATGTGGTGAAATTTAGAATGAGGGCATCTGACGTGGACAATGGCTGCAGTGAAGATCCGCCGTAGAATGCTTGCCTACCACGGCTGAGCCTTGGATTTTCTCCCTAACCCCACAGTAAGATAAAATAAAATACTTTTTTTCATTACCTGCCTTTATGGTTTTGGTTATGGACTATTTCCCCTGAGTTATTTTAATGGATTTTAGTTCTGTCTCTAAGGAGAAGAAAGAAGAAATGGTTTTTCACTGCTATTTGCAAGCTCAGAGACGCACAGCAAATGGGTGTGGTGAGGAGCAGCTTCGAACAAAAAGCAGATTAAATGCGGTGCTTGCTCTCCAATCCCAGCACATATTACCCCGGATCGGCTCACAGCTTCAGAAGTTTCATGCTCACTCTGCCTCACTGACTTGGGCCTGTGGTGAGGCAGAGCATTAGGGGGAAGGGTGTCCTGGATCTGGCAGGTGAAGAGGCCAGGGACAGAGTCCAGTGACCCACTTCCTCCCGTAAGGCCTCATTACCCCACATCATGCCATTAGTGATGGTTCCATCCAGACTACCCTGATGAAGGGAGTGCCCTAGATCGTCTTTCCTCCTCACACCACCAGCTGCTGACCACGCCTTAAGTCAGACCCTTACGAGAGCACCCACATCCAAACCACTGTATGTTTCGGTACTGTTGCGGACGTTACTTTCAGAGAATTAGAATCTTGGTTGTGTTGAAGAATTTTCCTCAAATGGCTATAATGATAATCTGAGCAGAGAGCATCTTTAGCTGACTCTCAGGGTCACTGTCCTCTATTAACTTGTTCTTTATCACCAGGATACTCCATGAACTATGTGCCATTGCAGAATTCCAGAACACTATGACTGAGTGCAATCATAATTTTCTTGTCGATGTGAGGGATTTTATGGACCCTCATTCTTAGAAACAAACTGCAGGAGTCGTATGTTGGAGGAAGTCTAGATAATTTCAGTGTGGACTCGTTATTAGATAATGTGAAAGAGTTAGTGTTAATTTTATTAGCAGTTAGAACAGCAATATTTTACATATATATATGTAATATATATAATTTTTTCAAGAGTGTTTCTCTGGGTAGCCCTGGCTGTCCTGGAACTCAGAGATCCGCCTGCCTCTGCCACCCGAGTGCTCAGACAAAAGCATGTGCCACCGTTTCCAGCCACTCTTTCCTTACCCCACCTTCTGGGATGTTCTCTTTACAGAGCACACTGAAGTATTCAGGAGTGCAGAAATATATCTGAGATTCATATTAAAGTGTCTGTCCAGATATCTGGTTGAAATATTAAAACATAAAATATTAGTTATTAATATTAATAACTATTCAAGCTCCCTTTACTTTCTAGTACTTGGAAGTTTTCATAACAAATAAAAAGCCCCACAAATCAAACTCAGTCATCAGGTAATGCAGCTCCAGCCCCAGCTTAGCAGGCGGAGGCTGCAGAGGGAATCCATCTTTGTTCTAGGCATCCAGCCCTCCAACTCCCGCCACCACCAGTTGCTCATCAGACACTTTCGTTTGCTAGACTCTGTTCCTGATTGCACTGAGGGCTGTTGTCCAGGACAGTGATCTGTAAGTTTTCCCCCTTAAATAAATAACCCTTTTATTAATCATAATTCCAAACTGGTGTGGGATTGTTTTGTGACTTATGCCTTCACCTCAGGCTTTCCTTTTCTTTGATGAGACCTGGAAGAAGCAATCAGTCGTCCTCTGAGGATGCCTCTGAACCTCCCTCCCTCACAGTGAGGGCCTCAGCCAGGGTGCCTGGTGAGCTCCTTCTCCCTCAGCATTTCCTCCCAACTGTAGACCCGTTTCAAAGTCTTTCCAGTTCTGGGTGTCACAGCCGAAGCATCCACAAACCCACGGAATCAAAGTGAAGCCCATCACACAACACAGGTCCCTTTGGATCTCCATCCAAAGCCTGGCAGCTGAGTGAACTTTTCAGTATTTTCTAGTTAACGATGTGTTCAAGGTGTTTTTATTTAGAAGTGATTACATTAATGAGCCAACCGGCTCCTCCATCCTGACAACAGTGCATGAGAGGAGTGTGTCACTCTGTCTCTCTCTATCCCGATTCCAGGGAAGTAGCCCAAAACCAGATCACCTAGAAGGAGTGTCCATTCTGTGGCCTCAACACTCAAGAGGCTGAAGCAGAACTGCTTGACCAGCCAGTCAGAATAGTCGGATCCTGTCTTGAAGGAAGAGAAGAGGAGGGAGGAGTGGAGGGGAAGGGAGAAAGAGAAGAAGAGAGGAGGAAAAGGAAGTGAAGACACACACACACACACACACACACACGCACGCACGTACGCACACACGGAGACATCCCACTGAGTCTGAGACTACACACATTCCCCAGTGTTTTTTCCCACCCCTGGCATTTTATTTGAACTATTATAAGGTTCACTTGTGTTTTCTGGGCATGCACTGGGAATTGGAGACAGACACTTGGCTCACCCACTACCCTGAACCCCACTTCTAGCCCAGAGTGTGTGGGGGCACCTCGCCTTCCAGATTTTTCACAGGCAACCCACACGTGCACCATCAGTTAGAGCATGAAGCTGTAGGACACTACGTGGGACTGGTTTGCTCAGACACTGGAGGTGACCTCACTTCCTAGGAAAGCTGGAGGGCAGGTGTGAACAGAGGCCTCAGCTCCAGCAGCAGGGGCTGAAGGCTTCCAAGCCCTAACTCTGGACTGGCTACACTCCACATGATGACACCATGGGGGTCATGATCATCCTAACTATTCCTAACTACTTTTCTTGGAGAGCAACCTTGACCCCAACCTGATCCGTGTGTTGGTAAGGAATAGGTAAGACTATATATAGTGGCTGGAGATGTAGCCATTGGTCCTCAGAGGCAGGATCAGTTCCACACCAGAGGGGCCAGGGTTAAGGCAAAAGCAGTGAGACCCTTGGGAGACTCCATTTTTACTGCTAGCTCACGAGTGAGTTGAACAGTCTCTGTGGTCCCCACCAGCTGTCCTGGACTACGAGACTGTGGCTACCCTGCAGTGAGTGTTCTCTGGTCATCAGAAAAGGTGCCCTGGATGGATGGGGTGAATAGGGTATCCCAGAAATTGGGATGAGAACGCGATCCCTGCAGAGGAGGCAGACACTTGTTCCCTGTTCTAGACAGTGGTAGGAGATGGGAAGAAGACCATGTCAGGCCTTGTGTCTGCATCAGCCTGGGACGTGGAGACCTTATTGGGGAGGAATGGGGCTCAAGTCCTGACTCCTCCTTGTAGTCAACCAATTGTGCTTCCCAGAGTAGATGGCTCAGTAGTCAGCAGTGTTGCTTGGTGGGTCTTCGGGATAGGTGGGGAGGTTCCAGCACCGGCAACCTGGTCACCGGCCTGTCATGCCCTCCTGCAGGTGCCCGCCCACGGAGGTCAGTCGGTCTGGGGCGCCCTGAACTCCGGCATGCTCCAGGTACGTGGCGGGGGTGGCGCATCGCGCTCCACGTCTTCCGAGATGGTCCTGATGTCACTGGCGAAGGGCGCAATGCGTGCACGGCTCTTGAAGGAGGACAGGCTGCCGCGAGGCCTCAAACTCCACTGACGCGTCAGTTTATGGGCTTCCTCCTCCTGCTTGGTCTTCTCCAGGGCCTCCTGCAGCACGGAGCGGAAGAGCCGCGCCACCTCCTGCACCTCGGGCTCCCTCTCGGCCAGCAGCTGTCGGAACCTGCAGGGACAACGTGATGGGCTGAACATCCCACCTGCCGGCAACTCCCTGCCTTACTCTTGTCCCAGTCAATATCACCTGCCCTGGTGATTGCTCTGAGATGCATGTCTGGTTATGTCACTATGTGTATTCACAGAGTCCCATCCCCCCCAGCTCCATGTCTCTTCAGGATGATAGACACACTGTGCTATCACGCGGGCCCTTCTTCCCAGCAGGAAGGACAATTGTGCCTCCTTTATCCTTGTGTGTCTCCTAAGCTGCTTCCTCTGCCTAGAAGATTTCTCCCTGGAGGTCAAGAATCATCCGTTTGATCCTTGCCTTCCTCCACCGTCTAGAGAGCCAGCACTCCACAGGGGCAGACCAGAAAGCCAGGAGGCAGCACAGTTGTCCCCTCACCGGCTTTCCACCTCAGCCCCACACTCTTTTCAAAGAGAGAGCACAGAACGGACAGGTGGTGGTGGTGGCCATTGCAGGAGTCGGGGTTAACACATTTAGCTGTAGATTTGAGATTTGTCCTCCACAAAGAGAAACTCCGACGAGGAACTGCTCCTCCTTTGGAATCATTCCTGGTTTTGGGCTGACTTTGCCGATTCAGTGCGGACAGAGCTAGATGGGTCACAGCTTCAGGGAGGTGGTTTAAGTTCTGGATCTGGCTGTACCCAAGCTTTACACGTTTGGTGCCCTGTACTCTCACACATTCGCTGAGCCATGCATGTTCCCTCTCGCCCATACACACGCTCACACCTCAGGCTGACCTGTGTCAAAGTTGATTGAAACAGAATAATTGGGACACCAGTTTTGGAGAGATTGCTAAGGAAGGAATCCTGCCACTGAAGCAGCAGGAGACATTGAAGATAAATAGATGACAAAGGAGCTGTTGTTGACGCACAGGTTCCTGACCACCCAGGCAGAGAGGAGAGAGTTTACCGGCCTTGAGCCTCACCCATCACAGCCTGAGGGCCTCCAGGATCTGCCTCCAGCTCCAGAAGAAGCCCCCCACCTCAGGTCTGCTATGCCCCTTGGGTTCCTTTTCCTGCCCTACCCCAGCTCACATGTATCTGGCCGCTCATGCCCCTGGCTCTGCTCCTAGTGACCTCAGGCAACTGCAACAGCAGTTACCCTCCCTGGAGCCTGCAAAGCTAGGGTTACCTGAGGATAGCAGGTCCACAGTAGGATGGGTGGATCCTGGCACATACGTCCTCCAGCTGCAGCCGTTCACCAGGGCTGAGGTCATAGGTGGGCCTGGGCGCGCTGGCCAGCCAGCTGTAGTCAACTCCAGTGCAGATCTTCCTGACTGCATTGCGGCGCTCCCTCTGCTGCCTCTCCACCTCGCGCATCTGCCCAGCCAGCTCCATCATAAGCGTCTCCAGCACCATCTCAGCTGGGTTCCGGGCTGACAGCCGGGGTGGGGTGTCATTCCACCGGAACCATGGGATGAGGGACATGGTCCCCCAGGCCCTGCTGTGACAGAGAAGAAGTGGGTGGGTCTTCCCTGTGTCCCTTGTCAGCTAGTGGAAAACTCAAGAGACTAAGAAGGAGAGAGGAGAGTATCGGCTCCCACCCCCACCCCTTACAGCAGCCTCATGTAGGTCACAATCTCTTTAAGCAGAATACTTAATTATGGAAAACAAGATAGGGCCATTTGAGAAGCAGTTGTGAATAAGCTCAGGTCACTATAAACATTAAAAGAAATAATGTATGCAGCCATGGCAATAAGAATCCTGAAGGAATTCTGATGATTGAATCCAGAGAAATTGTCCCCTAAATCTCTGGATTACTAAGACTACCCAAAACAGGAAACAGTCCATGTACAGCTGAGCACAATCATATCCCCATGATCTATGGGGGGAAACACACACCCAGAGCACAGACAACACACATACACATATATGCACATACAACACTCATAGCACACACAACACAAGATACAAAATGTACACATGCATACACACACACATGCACAGAGATACTTACACCCTATGCCCAGTCCAATAAGAAAATGCTGTTTCGGATACCTCCAGACTAAGGCTGGTACACTTAGAAGTGTGTAGGTTGACATCACCCTGATAAAACTCAACTCACCCACTATCTGTTCATAATTCATTCATCCAGTCAGCATCAGCCACTCAGTGGAGGGCCACAAACAGGGAAGTCTGCGGGGACACTGCTCTCCATGGGACATGAGACTTGAATCTCGTGACTGGGGCAGAGCGCACTCAGTGTCTTTGGGGAACACCAGATGACAAAGGGGTTCAGAGAAGCAGTTGTAGGTGAGCAGGGTAAGAGTGAAGGCAGACGTCAGACAGGAGGGCTGAGAGAGACGGTGGCCTGCGTACAAGACCCAGCCTTGGTCCCAGATGTGCACAGGGCTGCCTGCGCAGAACAACAGAGCAAACCAGTTCCAGAGTGATCAGACTTCCATGCAAGACCAGAAATTCTATGACTGTGAGAGAACCCATAGGGACACTTCAGACACAAGCATAGGCAAGGACTTTCTCAGTAGGACTCTAGTTACCCAGGAAATAAGGCCGACAATGGACCAATGGAGCCAGGTCACATTTAAAAGGAAAGTTAACTGTGTGGAGGAGCCTACAGAATAGGAGAGAACCTTTGACCTGATGGATGCACACATGGCATAGAATTAATATCTAAAATATACAAAAAAATTAAAAAATAAATAAGAAGCCCAAGGACAGAGTCAGTAAGTGGGCCGATAAAATGAATGGACAGTTCACAAAAGATGAAAATACAAGTCAGGCGGTGGGTGGCTCACATCTTTAATCCCAGCACTCAGGAGGCAGAAGCAGATGGATCTATATGAGTTCGAGGTCAGCCTGGTCTACAGAGTGAGTTCCAGCATAGCCAGGGCTGTTACACAGAGAACCTTGTCTTAAAAAGGATTAAAAGAAAAAAAAAAGATGAAGTCCAAATGGCCAGTGCCCACAGGAAAGTGTACAACCACTCGCCAGAGCTGGTCTCAAGAGGGACCTCCTGGGCCCCTCTCTCCTGGAGACCTAAGTTGCCCTGTAGAGGAAGATGTTTTTCAGAGGCTAAGGCTGGGTGGGCCTCCTGAGACCAGAGCTCTGTGAACCCTAAACTTCTGGGCCCCAGTTTGGGAGTCTCACTGGAAAGGGGAGGGCATTTCAGCTTTCTTCTCCCCTCCCCCGCTACCCTGCCCCGTGCTTCTCCACACTGGCCCAGATCCAACAGCAGCAAGATTTCCAATGCAGCTATTTCTGTCCTGGGTGCCAGCTGCTCCCCCAGGAAGCTCTAGGGGCAAGCCCGATTAAGTTCTTAAGGCCACAGGACAGGGAGGAAGGGTGGGGGAAGGGAAGGACCGTCTTTAGACAGCTGTCAGACAGACAGACTCCAGGACCAGCCAGACTGTGTGTGTGTGACCCGCCCTGGGCATTGTAGTTTTTGCTCCTCAGCTCTCCTCACTGCTCCCTCTGGAGGCCCTGCTCCCCTCAGGAACAGAACTCCCAGGCAAGCTTCCAAAGCCCCTCACATTCTAGTTCACCACTGCAGCCTGTGACAGGGCCTTGGGGACCTCAGAGCCTGTCATGGAGGCCTGCTCCCCACTCAGCCCCATTGACAGTCTCAGATACCAGCCTGGATGCTAGGAGTGAGTGCCAGGTTTCCTTAGGTGTGAAGCAGTCCTGGCGTCTAGGGGAGTGAGTGCCAGGTTTCCTTAGGTGTGAAGCAGCCCTGGGTCTAGGGGAGTGAGTGCCAGGTTTCCTTAGGTGTGAAGCAGCCCTGGGGTCTAGGGGAGTGAGTGCCAGGTTTCCTTAGGTGTGAAGCAGTCCTGGGGTCTAGGGGAGTGAGTGCCAGGTTTCCTTAGGTGTGAAGAAGCCCTGGGGTCTAGGGGAGTGAGTGCCAGGTTTCCTTAGGTGTGAAGCAGCCCTGGGTCTAGGGGAGTGACTGCTGGTTTCCTTAGGTGTGAAGCAGCCCTGGGGTCTAGGGGAGTGACTGCTGGTTTCCTTAG
>PVIU01000041.1:225426-328348 GCA_004026605.1 Ondatra zibethicus | reverse complement strand
CCTTAGGTGTGAAGAAGCCCTGGGGTCTAAGAGCATGTTAGAATACTGTGCTGGAGTGTTTGTGGGTGTGGGCAGGCTTACATTCTAACCATTCAGACAAGCAACATACATGGGCATTTACACACAGAAATATGTGACTCCATATTTATAAATAACACAAGCAGTTGTTTTATCTGAGGGTTTTGGCGTTCGTTGGCTTCTTCTTCCAACTTCCCTGCACATCCACACATGCGGCTGTGGAATTCTCTGCCCAGGCACAGGCAGAGTGCCTGGCTGGCCTGAGGTCAGCAGACCATGGGCCTGTGCCATGCCTTCCACTGCACTAGATGTGAGACTCCCTCAGGGAGCGTGTATTCAGGAACAAGTGTGGTGGGGTGTGCTTGTAATCCAAGCACTCTGGAGTCTGGGGTGGGGATCTATAGAGAGAGTCATCGCAATGCTTCTACTGGAGTCAGCTCTCCTGTGCGACCGTCTGCGAGGGCATCCAGGAAACCCCCACTGAGAAGGCTCTGCCTCATTCTTAGCCAGGCCTTACTGTCCTCATCTACGCACAGGACTGGCACACTGTGCAGCACATGCCCTAGAGTTCTGAGACGCTCCAAACAAGGTGTGTTGAAGCCCTGGGTCTGCCCTCCCAGAATCTGGTACACAGTCTGGCGGCCTCTCTGCCCGCCAGAAGACTGAGAAAACAGGCAGAATGCTGGCCTACGGTGACACGAAGTCGGGAAAGGAGAAATGAAGGCCAGCTACAATGATATACTGAGGGTCCCAAGACTGTGAAGACCCCCAACACTGTGGTCTATGAGAATCTTGGGGATTTGTCTCTCCCATGGCTGGGAGATGGGGCAGGATGGATGCTGCTTCTGATGGTAGCTACTCCTCTCTTCTCTCCCTGAGTCTCTTCTGCTAAGGAGCACAGTCTCACCTTCCCTTTTACCTCAGACATGCTTGATGGCTGGGTTGTCCCCCTTTCCCTTTGGTCAATTTCTGTCTCGGATGAGACATCCTGAGACTGGGGAGAGAGTACCAGCTGTACCCAGCACATCTGTGTCCGAGCTGAGGCGGAGGAGAGAGTGCCAGCCATACCTGACACATCTAGCCTGTGTTCAGACCACCCGAGTCTCAGTTTCCTGTCTGTAAGAGGAGCAATGAGGGTGCTTATTTCAGGTTCCTGTCAAATTAGCTAAGCCTGACAAGGGCTTTCACGTCACAAGGCTGGTCCACCTGGGCGTCACTGGCCCTTAGTGCTAGGACTCTTCCCTGCGGTCCTAGGAGAATCAAGTTAGGAACTTAGAAAAACTTTGTTTCCACCTTTAACTTAAAATGTAGCATTTCGGGCTGGAGAGGAGGCTACACCGTTCAGAGCACTTGCTGCTCTCTCAGAGGGCCAGCTCTACACGGTGGTTCACGATTCTTGGGTATCTGATACCCACTTCTGATTTCTACCGGCACCAGTCACACATGTGGAGCACACACACACACACACACACACACACAGGTAAGACAGGCATACACACAAAATAAATAAATCTAAATGGTTTTAATGTAGCATCTCCTCCAGGTGGGAATGACCACCACATAGCCCAGGACACCTGAGACTTTACCTCCAGCCAAGATCACAACTATAGTCCCGACTCTTCAACATTGTTATTTGTGAAATATTGCGTGCTCACCGCTACTCTAAAACACGGTGTTTATTAGGTATGTCACTAGATTTTATAATATGACCTATTTCTAGAAAAGCACAGACATCACCATGTTGTAAGTTGTTTTATGCATATTTCCATGGCTGCATTTCTATAGCGCTGGTTTTCTCTAACCCAGCTTGGGTGATGTTTCATTCAGAAACACTTCAGAATTGTTTTCTCAGTGACCCCCAGAGGTCTGTAGAACAGAAGGGAAAGCCTACCCTGCCCTCCAACCTCACGACTTAGTGCAAGTTTCACCCCAGCCTGGATCCTGGCCTTCCCTGGCCCTGAGCTGAGCCGCCATCTTCCAAGAGAAGCTGATTGTAGGCACCTGGGGCTGGTCTACACAAAAGCCCTCATTCCTAGCACTGCCCCTAGGTGTCACTCTCCCCTCACCTCCTGCCTCTCCCTTTCATTACACTGCCTCCTCTGCTCATACTCTGAGCTTCTCCTCCACCCATTTCTGAACATCCCTGAGGACAGTGGCTTTTCATCTTAGAAACATTCCACACCTGCCCTGAATCCCAAGGGAAGAAGATCAGGATCCTAGACAATAGAATGGACCACTATGCTCACCAGTGCCATACAATGAAGGGGATGCTGTCCTTGATCCAAGAACCCTGATTTCTTACTCGAGAGGGAGCCACACCCAGGCCAGCAGCTGCTGCTCTGCCCTTGTAGGGCTGGGCTCCCATAGCTCAGCTGAATTTCTGCAGGCTAGAAAGGGCTCTGTTCCTGGTGACTCTCGGGTCTAAGGGCACCTGACCCAGGCTGTCCTAAAGTATAGGTTACCTCTGAGAGCAGCAGTATCAGCTAAGGCCAGACCCTGGGTTCTGGCAGAGGCCCAGAGAGCATGTGTATCTGCTCTCTCTCACTAATTCTCTCCCGGGCTCTGTTTGTCAGAGGCCCAAGGTCAACTTCACGAGCTGCAAGTTAGCCTTGATTCTTTTCGGCCTTAGAAAAGTTACCTATAATTCACTGAGCCAGGTGTGAACGGGCCTGGCCTATGAGTCTTCCACCTCCCTGGAAAAGACCTAGTCAACCCTCAAAGCCTTCTCTGAGGGTCAACTTCTTCCTGTAGCCTGGCCCGCACTTCTCCCCGCTGAGACGGCATGGATCTCAGTGGCCATGGAACCCATCAATCCAGCATCTGTAATGAAGGACGGGCACCTGCACAGGCAGCTGGGTGTGGCCATGGATGGGCAGGGAAAAGACTGAGTGAGGGGATGGATGGATCAGTGGGTGGGTGGATGGGCAGGTGAGTGAGCAGGTGAATGGGTGGGTCCATTGTACATGTGGATAGATGGGGCCGTAGATGGATGAATGGCACACAGGTCGATGGATGGAGTCTCAGTCAGTTTTCTTAACACTGATGCAGAGGTGCAAGTACTCAAGTCTGACTATGGTGGACAATCTCCAAGAAACTCTCCCTTCATCCCAATGTCACAAGCCATTGGATCCTCCCCACCTCCACCCAGGTTCCCTTAGTGGTGCCTTACTGGGACCTCATAGGCTGCTCCACTGTGGAGGGGCCCACACATTTCCTGGTCCCTGCTGTCTGCCTAGATTTGACTCTGCTCTTCAGAGGTGCTGAACTTACATTTCCCAGATGGATGACACCCTCTGATTTAAGATTTGCTTTCTCCCCTTGCCTGTGTCCTCTGCGTAGCACGAGAGGGAACCAAGGCTGGTTTCTCTCTGAAGCTTCCTCAGCCCAGAGTAGACAACAGCCGTGGCTCCCCACAAGTTTATGAAGAAAGAACAAGGCTAGGCTACCCCCGGCCCCATCTTTGACCAGTGAGGACTGAGGGAGCCTTCCACCGCCTCCTGGGTCCTGGATCCAGCCTACTGTCTAGTTCCCAGATGGCCAGGGACTCTCCCCTCCAGGTTCATAGCCAAGTGTGGCTGACTCCTAAGGAGGCAGCTGCTCACTTGGAGGGCAGGAAGCTGCCACTTCTGGGGAGACACCCCCCACACACACACACACACTCTTACCTGAGATCCACCTCCTTCTAGGGCAATGTCACTGTACGGGGCCCTGCTTTCCGCTCTCCAGTCTAGGAGGAGAGAGCCTTGATCTTTTCTAGGGGAAGTAGAAAGTTGAGCGTTTGCAGACAGGCAGTGGGAGAACAGTGCGTACCATCCTCACAGCTGCCTCCCAACTCTTTCTCTGCTGGCTGCCTCCTAGACTTTCTGCTTCTCCCGTGGAGACAGTTTACCCGGAGGCACCAACTGGAAGAGGGCCCCAGCTGGGCTGGTGTTTGTGAAGTGTGTGTCTGTCCCTAGAGCTGAGCCACTACTCCCTGCGGAACCTGGAGGCAGGCCAGCTGTGGTTGCCATGGAGACCCACCTAAGCCTCTTGGCCAGCAGTAGTATTAGCTGACAAGGGAGGGTGACCTGACACAGATGGCAAGAAGATCGGGCTGGGAGAGAGAGAGCTCTATTCCCAGAAGACATCTGAACCCCTTCCTTTCCCAGCACCACCCAGTGAGGTGCCACCGACCTCACCAGACTCCTGGCGCATCTACTCACCACAGATGTTCCCAGCTGTCTGGTAATTGGTTCCTGAGTCAGATGCCCTCTTTCCCCTGGGAGGACTTTTTCCTGGGCATCAGGGCCCACGGCAACTTCCCTCCACTTTTTCCACTCCCCTTACCTGCCGCCCTCTCTGTCTTTCCTTCCCTCACAGCAAGCACAGGCACAGAAGGCAAAGGGAGGTCGAGGGAGAAGAGAGGAAGTGGGTCCCAAGCAGTCTGGGTTACATCAGGGGCTGGCACAGGCTCCCTGCTGTGCCCTTCACCCCACTCACCCCTAGGCCCCTGCCTTTCTGCTCTCTGGACACGGTGCCACGTGTAAGCTACTCTGGCTCTAGGCTGCGAGTAGTGTGTGTCTTGCAGATGTGAAGAGGCCCTGAGAAAGGAATGGTGCCCTGTGAAGGACCAGTGAACTGCAACATCCCACACTGTATACATCCTAGGGGATGCTGAACCCGCAGCAGGAAGGGAGTGGCTCTGGACATATCTCATTCAGTTGTGCTGGAAATGAAAGCAGCAGGTTCAGCCAAGAAGAATGCAAGTCAGGCCAGACTGCTCAGACTGGAACCCACTCCTGCCCGCACATCGAAGGTTTGGGGTAGGGGTGGTTAGTGTGCAGGTTCTTCTGCCTTCCTTCGCCTGGCAGAGGCAGTAGGAGCTGGGTCTTAAGGTCAAATGTCTCTCTTGGCAAGCTCACATCATGACAGTCCTAGCACGTGGAAGGGTGGGCTAGCACGTGGAACGGTGGGCTAGCACGTGGAACGGTGGGCTAGCACGTGGAAGGGTGGGCTAGCACGTGGAAGGGTGGGCTAGCACGTGGAAGGGTGGGCTAGCACGTGGAAGGGTGGGCTAGCACGTGGAACGGTGGGCTAGCACGTGGAACGGTGGGCTAGCACGTGGAAGGGTGGGCTAGCACGTGGAAGGGTGGGCTAGCACGTGGAAGGGTGGGCTAGCATGTGGAAGGGTGGGCTAGGGGCCTCCTCTACAGTTCCCAGGCAGCTTCCATCCAAGCCCAGCGAAGGCCTGAGCAGCTTCAGGCAAGTGCCAGGACAGGAGTGACCAAGTGACAGCACCCTTCCCCTGGGTCAGAGTGGTTGCCTTGCCATGAGCCAGGAGCAGAACTGGGGACAGTTCTCTCTGGGAGCCTTTCCTTGTAAATGCCCACCCAGCCCCTTCCAGATTCGCTCAAGAAAAGTTCGACTTGTGTGCTTTGCACCAGTCCCAGGACCAAGGATGAAGACAGAGAAGGCAGGCTACCACCTTATAGGGCTACCGTTCTGAGAATCCCTGAGCACGGAGCTTTACTTCCACGCCTGCTGACTTCACGGTGTCAGAAGGGACTGGGAACTTCCGCAAACAATAAGCAAGCAAGAACCACACTTCTGCTCCACTGCACCTCTGCGTCCTCAGCAACTCCCAGAACTCCTGAGCCCAATAGTGACACTCAACATCAGTGAGAACACCGAACATATCCCCTGTTCTCTGAAGTAGGGGGATGAAGCAGGCTGTGTCCCCGTGTCTGTGTGCAGTGTGGAAATCTGCGTTATGTTTCCTTTTGAGTTCCAAAGGCTGCTTGAGAGAAGAGGCCGGTCCACAGACCTCAAAATACTAGAAGATCTTGCCAGGCTGAAGGAGGAGGGATGGAACTTGCACCCTGGGGCTAAGGGTAGAATGGAGATGTGAGGTGCCACTCAGTGCTGAGATTAGGAACTTGCCCTCTGTGAAATCTGTTGGATGCTAGAGCAAATGCCAGATGCCAGCAGCAAAGTCTCCAGAGCTGTTGCTGTTTGTTTGTTTTGTGTTGTTTTGTTTTAAAGTAGTGCCCTTGGCCCTTTCCCAGAAGGTAAACCAAAAGCACTATGACTTCCACAACCTCACCCACCACACACAGAACAAAGAGTAGAGTTGCCCAAGCAACTGCAGGAAAAGGGGAGGACTACAGCCTAGCGTCCAGGCACCAGTGGACATCTGGGGTCAGACACCTCTTTTGCTTCTCTAAGTGGCTTGTGAAAACTTCCACGCATGGGGCCTCATGGAGTAAGAACTGGAAACAGAAATTATAAGACAAAGTTTGGAGCTTTGCTCTGACACAAATCAGAAACAAACGGTCAGGGGAGAGAGGAGCTGCTTCAGAATTACAGGTGTATCAGCATCCCCAACTATGTATCCAAAAGACAGCAATGACGACAAAGCACATTTCTGTCTTTGCCTTGGGAAAAGCAGCAGCATCCGTGGGGGACTGTACCAGGCTGGATGGGAGACACAAGCCAGGCCTCAGTGTCTGGGGCGGCAGAGGAGAACCTGAGCCACCGCCTGGTCCCTCTGCCACCAGACACAGACCTGACGAGTGTCTCACTCATGCCTGGAGCTCAGGTGTCACTCCAGGTGAAGGGCTGCTTGCACTCAAAGAACAGAGAGTGTTACTTGTTGATCTACCTCAGCTGTTCTCAACCTATGGGTCATGACCCCTTTGGTAAACCTCTATCTCCCAAAATACAATTTACAACAGTAGCAAAATTACAGTTATGAAGTAGCAACAAAATAATTTTATGGTTGGAGGCCACCACAACATGAAGAACTGCATTAAAGGGTTGCAGCATTAGGAAGGTCAAGAACCACTGAACTACCTGCTGACAAGTTTGCTCATTTTTTGGGAAACATCTCCTTTCTTCTGTTTGTTTTGGAGACAGGGTTTCTCTGTAGCTTTTGAGCCTGTCCTAGAACTAGCTTTTATAGACCAGGTTTGCCTCAGAGACACCCACTTTTCTCTGCCTTCTGAGTGATGGGGAATAAAGGCATGTGCCACCATCACCTGGTGGGAAAAATCTCTTAGTGAACATGTGGTGACAAATTATTTGGTCTCTATAAAAGGACAAAGTTTAGATAAGAAAAATTTGCACAAAACCAAAATGAAGGAACTTGGCCTCCCTGCTTTATGATGTCACCAAAGCAGCATTAAGGGGAGGGGGACCAAACCCCTAATTCCTCAGAGCAGCCTATGCAACCTTACACTCCTCTTTCTGCATAGAGTTTGCACATATTTGCATATAATTTGCAGAACATTAAGCAGTTCTCAAAGCACTGGGAATGTGGGTGGATCTGTGTGGTCCCAGGCCGTAAGGGACAGCTTTTTGGAACCTCTGACGGCTTTCCCTGCTCTCATGTCTTGGAGACATGGCTGAAGTTCCCCTCCTTCTAGGATTCTAGTACAGAGACAGAGGCCTTGTGAACCAAGAGCTGAGGGGGTCGGTCCCCTTCAAAGGGCCACCTCTTAGGATCCAAATCTGGACTGGACACCTGTTTGCTGGGTGACCCTGCAAAGATACTCCAAAGGGACTCTTGTGTAACAATGGACTCAACAGGATATGGTAATTTCCCCCCAGGACTCTCACCCTGGCTGGGAGAAAGAAAGACCCCAGCCAGATCTCTGCTGGAAAGAGATTCCACGCCATTCTTACTCCCCAGTCCACCTTCCAGGGTGAGACTAAAACTCAGACAAGGATGGGTCAGCAGTGGGCGGGGCCACACCTCTACCAGGACTGCTTAGATGTAATATCCTCCACCTCTATTTAAACTCTGGTTTCACTGACTTGGGGGTTATCTGAATCCCTTTATCCCTCTTCCCAGTGTGGCCACATTAAATAAATCTCCTTTTCCTGCTTTCCCCCTTTTAATCGGGTTCTTGTAATTGCCTTATTGAGGAGAGGTGGCTGGACCGGACTTGGAGCACACACAAGTGGTGACCCCCATGTCTGTTAACATTATGGAGCCTGAACTTACAGTAGGGCCCCTTTCTGCATCTTTTGAGAAATGTGCAAATCCTTGACATGCGCCTGCTCTCTGTGCATCCTGGCCCTAGCCTTGATGCTCACAAAACCAGAACTAGGTTTTGAAGAAGACCTGGGGCTCCCATGTTGCTTTGCCCTCATCTCCACAGCTCCCCAGCAGTCCTGGTTTGTGTGGGGGAAACCCAGGCTTGGCCCACAGCTCCCTGGTCTGGGTGGCTGGGCGCAGGCTGGTTGTGGAATTCCCTGTTGACCAGAGCTCCTCCCTGTTGTGTTTAGTTGGCACCAGAGAAGCCTGCCCCGGGTGCCCAGGGCTGAGGCATCAATGCTCAGTTGCGCTCCTCCTGGATGCCCCAGTCCCCAGGGTCACCCAAGCAGGTAAACATAGCAACAGTTACCTGGTTTCTGTTGCCACTCTGATTTGGAGTACTGCTACTGGTGAAACCATAAACGAGGACCGACTCAGCTTCTCCCACAGCCCTTGGTGGACTTCCCCTGCATTCTCCCCTTCCACTCCCTTGCGGACTCCTCCTGTCCAAGCCTCTTTCTGACCAGACTTTTGCCTCTAGAGAACTCAGGAATCTGCTGTGCTCTACCTTCTACAGCAAGTGGTTCTCAGCCTTCCTAACACTGTGACCTTTAATGCAGTTCCTCATGTTGCTGTGACCCCAACCATAACATTATTTCCATTGCTACTTACTTCGTAAATGTAATTTTGCTACTGTTATGAATCGTGAATACCTGTGTTTTCCAGTGGCCTTAGGCAGCCCCTATGGAAGGGTCATCAAGTACAGGTTAAGTCACTAGACAGAGGTCGATCCAACCCCCACATCAAGTCTGAATCCTTCCACAGATGCCCGCAAAGCTTGCCTCATGGGACTTTAATTTTTGTGTTTGATTTATGCAACTAGCACCATGTTGCTCATGAATGTGCAAAAACTTAAAATTACCATTAAATGCATTAAGTCCGTACCAATCTGCACAATGGATGTAACTGCCATCTCTGTTTTACACACGGAAGAACATGGCCATGAGTTAAACAACCAACCCAGGGCTCACATGAAACAAGTGGAAATCTACGACGTGATTCAAAGCAAGACAGCCTGGTGCTGCAGTTGGCCCTGGGGATGGTTGCAGAGTTCTACAGTGAAGCTTCCCTCTTCTGATTGATCCAAGTCTATTAATCCTGTCAGACAAACTCCTGCAGCTGACACCAGAGCAACAGGGCCCAGGTGTGTAAGGAATAACAAATCCCTCTCCTGACCCGGCCGCCTGAGGCTACAGAGAACAAAATTATCGGTTTGCTTATTTTGAACAGGCCTCAAGGTCATACAAAACCCATAAAGACATGCTGATACTTTTCTGTATGGTTATTTTTTTACTATTTCTTTTTTGTTCTTGTTATAAACAGTACCTTGGGGCCGCAGAGATGGCTCAGTAGTTAAGAGTCCCGGCTGCTCTTAAAGAGGACCGCGGTTAGTTACCAGCCGCACATGGTGGCTTACAGCCGTCTGTGACTCCGGTTCCAGGGAATCTGACACTTTCTGCTGTCTGCAGCACTGGGCCTACACTTGATGCATAGATGCAAATGCCAATTGTGTAACATGTTGGAACCACACAGAGGCAAACCAATCAGTGGCAGCAGGAGATCTTGGAAGCAATGATCTTTGTTCTTAGATGGATGGCCATTGTCACTAAGGCAGTGGGATCACATGTAGATCATTTGACCACAAATCTGCCCCTCTGAAGAGGGACCCACCAGTCTGCAATCACCCACCTCCCATGAAAACCTCTGTGAAGCCATCTTGGAACAAAAGACACCAGCATCTTGCAAACCCCTTCACTTGCTCCCCCAGTTATTACAGCCCAAAGGCACACTCCTCCAGTGACTGCCTTTGTCTGCAACCAGAGAGCAGGGCAGGGCAGGTGTCCCTTACCCAAACTCCGGACTGACCTATAAATGAAAGCCTACACCACGCCTGGGCATGGTGGTACATGCCTGTAATCCCAGCACTGGGGAGGCAGAGTCAGGAGAATCCAGAGTTTAAGATCAGTCTGAGCTACTTGAGACTTTCTCTCAACAAAACAAAACAACATTATCTAACACCCCACGCCAGGGCCCTGGGGCTGCGGCTTGTGAGGAGCGTGAAGGGTTCCTGCAGGAACAAAGGCCTGCATGAACCAGCGTCTTGGGAGGACACCCGAGCCACTGCTGTCTGTGCTGGCTCCTGCTGTGCAGCAGTCAGGGTGTCAATCACACTCCCTTCCTGCCCCACCCATGGGCTGTCCTGTTTCACAGCCTCGCCTTCATTTGGTGTAGATGTAGCCCCTGCATGGTGATCTCAACGTGTGACTTTCAGGGGTCTGCCTCCTGGACCGCATCTCCCTGTGCTCACCCATCCGTGTTTCCTGTGCTCACCCATCCGTGTTTCCTGTGCTCACCCATCCGTGTTTCCTGTGCTCACCCATCCATTCGTCTTTGGTAGGTAGTACTTCTGATACTTACTCCCATGTGGGCTGGTTGTTTTAGCAATGTTGAGAACATGCATGTACTCCCATGTGTCCTGACACCCTACACACTCTGCTCGGATTGCACTCATGAATCTGTGTGGAATGCAAGAAGCTCATTGGTGTTCACATTTTCTCCTAGATGTTGTCAGAACTCACGTGGATGTCTATGATCCATTTATCAGACTTGTCCCAAGCAGGGCCACCCGTGGGTCCTCAATAAGCCAATTTCAAGAGTCAAGTTAAAAGCAGAAAACAGAAAAAAAGAGGTTCATCCAATATAGCCACTTGGGGAAAGGGAAAAAGAGATCCCACGAGCCCCCAGGTCTGTCCTCAGGGTCCTGAAGTGGGACCAAAGTTTAAAGAGGTCAAGGATATGCCTGTCTAAGCAGTCCTGCTCAAGGGGTGGCCCCTCCCACCGCTGGCCCATCATAGTCCCGGCTTCAGTCCCATCCTGTAAGGGTGTGAAATCTCTTTCAGGGAGGCAAGATTGCCCTCTGGCTGGCACCTGTTCTTTTCCCAGTATGAGATTTCTGGGGAAATTCCTGTTCGGGTGGAGGGTCCATTGTTTCAGCAGTCTGAGAGTGAGAGGCACAAGCATCCCTTTAGAATATCTTCATTTCTGTTACTGCTGTAACACTCTTAGCCAGCGTCTGGCTTATAACCATGGCTACTAGCAAAGCTCATTTGGAAAGACAGGAGTTGCCAGCGGTCAGGCACATTTGGTAAGTGTATCCTTTCTGTGAATGGAGTCTTTTCTGCATCGTCTGTGTTAAAGGATAGGTTTCAGGGGCCTGCCTCCCCTCATGCCAACATCACACTGTTCAGACAACCTCTTTCTGAAACCTTGAACTAAAGTAGTCTTGGCACCCTCTTGGCTGTTCAAAGTTTTATCGTCTATTCTGGGTCTGTAGTGGTTTGAATAAGAATGGCCCCAATAGTCTCATATATTTGAATTCCCAATTAGTGGAACTGTTTGGGAAGGATTGGGGGTGTGGTCTTGTTGGAGGAGTGTGTCACTGGGGGTGTGCTTTGAGGTTTCAAAAACCCATACCAGGCCATCATCTCTCTGCTTGCCACCTGTGGGCCAGATGCGAGCTCTCAGCTACTGCTCCAGCACCGTGCCTACGTGCCTGCGTGCTCGCACACTTGCCTGCCATCACACTCCCTGTCATGATGATCATGGACCAACCCTCTGAAACTGTAAGTGAGCCTCCAGTTAAATGCTTCCTTTATAATTTGCATTGGTCATCTTGTCTCTTCACAGAAATAGAACAGTGAGTGAAACAGGTTCTTTGAAGTTCCCCAGGAAATGTAGAATTTTTTTGTTGTTTTTGTTTTCCACAGAGATCCTTTATTGGACTTCATTTAGGACTGGACTGATTCCACAGTTCAGTTTGAGAAGACTGACATGTTGTGTATTGAACCATCCAACCAGTAAGTGGCTGGAACCTCCTGACGTGGGTGCTGGGGACTGAATTCGTGTGTGCTCCTAACGGCGGAGCTGTCTTTCCAGCCCCAGGTCTCCCTATTTTAGCTGCTATACATGGATTTCAATTTCTCTCTGTAAGTTATTGACAAATGTAAATAAACTTAAGATTTATATATTGATACATTCTGATAGCTACTAAACTGATTTTTTTTTTGCCCCCTGTGTGCGTGTGTGTCCTTGGCTGTCCTGGAACTTGCACTGCAGACCAGGCCGACTTTGAGCTCAGAGATGCACCTGCCTCTGCCTCCCAAGTGCTGGGATTAAATGTGTGCACCACCACCACCTGGCTACTTTCTCTTTTATACCTATCTTTTATTCATTTATTTATTTTGTGTGTGGGAGAGTGTGGGTGTGGGGGGTCAGAGGGCAGCTTGTAAGAGTCAGTTTTCCACGTCCATCATGTGGGAGCACACTCAGGTCTTCAGGCTGACAGCCAGCACCTTTGTCCACCGAGCCATCCCCCAATGGTAACTCACAACCATCTATAATGAGATCTGGTGCCCTCTTCTGTCATACAGGCACACATGCAGGCAGAATACTGTATACATAATAAATAAATGAAAGGGAGAAAGGAAGGATGGAACGAAGGAAGGAAGAAAATTGAACAGCGTGAGGTGCTGGTACTGAGTGTGAGTGAAACAGTTCTGACAACTTTTTAGGAGTCAGTTTTCCAGAGTCTACCCAGAGTTAGGCCAGCAGGGTGGGAGTTCCAGGCGAATAGCAAACAGGTCTGTCTTAACCTGTCCAGAGAAGAACTAAGGGAAACAGGGTTTCCCACGGTTCTCAAAACTGAATGTTTTCGGAGCCCCCTGGCTGGCTTGTGGAAAAGAGATTTCTGGGCTCCACCAAAAATAAAAATAAAACCAAACAACAACAAAAACGGAAGGCTGGGAGTTGGTCTTGCCCGATGTCGGCTAATTGTGAACAACAGCGGCATCTTGTGGTGATGACGGGAAGAGACCTTGCGGAGCGTGACAGCTTCGCTAACCACACCGGGATGTTGCTGGACCGTGCAGTGCTACTTCTGGTGCCAGGAGAGAGAGGCCCTGGGCTCGCTCGGTCCCTCCGATGCTATGTCCTGCAAGCTGTATTTACTCTAGGGACGGGGAAGCCCAGTGTTGGAAATGTTCTGTTTATTTCAGACTACCTATAATTAATCTGTGAACCAACAGAGGGGCTGTGCCTTCAGCTATAAACCCAGTAACTACTTTCAACCCAAAGCAGAATTTGACGTAATACCCACGGTGGCGAGTCATCTATCCTTGGCGACACAGACAAAGACTGCTGGGCAAGAGGTGGGGTGACTTGCGGGCTGTGGGGAGGGGAGTGGCGATGCTCCGGACCCAGACAACTGTGAAATCAGCAGTTCAGAGTGACTTTCTGGGCTTGGGAGACAACCTGACCCTGCGGCTGGGGCCTTAGTTTGAATCCTAGCTAGACCTAAGCTTCCTAGCATTTGTGAGGACCTCAGGAAATCAGCCACTTAGATGCAGAGAAGTTGAGCATAGGAAAAGAAGCAGCCAAGGAGGGGAAAGTTCTCAGCTCAGGGCCCTCTCCGCCACCAGACTCTGAGACCTGGCTTGAGTCTCACTTGTGCTTGGGGCACAATGAGGAGCGGATGTGCCCCGAGGCTCTAGGGCAGCTGGCTCCCTCTGGAACAAGACATTAATGATTAACAACTGGGTTAAGGGGGCCTGCAGAGGGAGGAGGTGAGCCCGGGGAGAGGCGAGGGCAGTAGGCCCCCACCCACAGTCCCTTTGGCTCGGCTTAGTGCTGAGTCACCTAGGCCTGGCAAGTTTCCTGCAGCCAGGGTCTCAGAGTTTGGCCTCAGAGCAACCTCTGCCCTTTTGGGCTGATCACAAGCAGCAGGGGGCGCCCTTCTGGGCGATGGAGCCAATGGCCAAGGAGGAAGGGTGCCTTCCCAAAGTCCTAAATCCTCCTTACTGAGATAGTTAGGGCAGCTTAGACAGGCAGGCGGGCGGGCGGGCAAGCAAGCAGACAGATGAAGGAGGCAGCTTAGACAGGCAGACAGGGAGAGAGAAGACGGGGGGGGGGGGGGGAGAAGAGAGAGAAAACACGGTTTGGAAAGGTCCTGTCAGGTTATTCAGGGAGTCAAGGTCGGCAAAAAAGGCCAGCCTCTAGGACCACCCTGTCTGTGAAAGAGGCTTGTGACACTGTGTGAAGCGTCCAGGTCGTCCAGGTTGAAGCCTTCTGAGCAAACTTTCAGTCCTCCTTCAGAGCTAGTGGTCTCTGGCTGTTCCTGGGTCTTCCAAGTCTGATCCCAAGAGTAGGTTTGAGAAAGGGGGGGGGTGAGAGACAGGGGAGCCAGCTATGGTGGGGATGCTGGACTCACACGGAGTGAGGGTCCCCACTGTACTGGGCAACATAGCTGTAAATGGCACTAACATCAACTGGGTGCCCAAAGGGGTGGGTACTGTATTTAAAACAGGAAACTCATGTATTAAGTCATTGATTCATTCACGCATTAATTCAACAAGTGTTAAAAACTCACTTGGAACATAATGGCCTGTCTCCTCAGGGGCAGCAGAAACATCCAGAAAAACTCAGTTAGAACCCTGCCCTGGGCACTACAAATTGCACATACAAACTGTCTTGAACCCGAACCCTGCTGCAAGGAGGAAAAGGGTGGTAACATGGAGGTCAAGAGAGGCCATGCTGTGAAGGGGAGGAAGAAGGAAGGAGGACCTGCTGCCCCGTGCGGTCCCATCAGGCCCTGAGACCTCTTTTTGAGTCTCTCTCCAGAACCTCTGGGAATCTGTAAGCTGGGTGACTCACGAGCCCCTGAGCCTCTGAGTGTTGCCTCATTCTCTCCCTGGCCGACCTCTCCACACACAGGCACATTGGAAGCACCTGGGGAAATCGCCCTGGAGGTCCATCCAGAACTGTTCACTCCTGTTTCAGGCCCAGACTCCTGTGTATTCTGCTCTCCCACAGACTCAGCCTAGAGAGTTAACTCCAACCTGCCTCGAGGGTGCTTCCAGGCAGAGAGGGTTAAGGTGAAAGGCCTCACTCCTGAGTGTCATGAAGTCGATCAGGCTGGGTGGTTAACACGGCAAGACTGAAGAAGGCAGAGATGGGAGAACGGAGCAAGCGCAGGCTTAGGTATAGAGCGGCCACCATGCCACCCCCTGGCAGAAGCTGACATGTCAGCCTCATGCCCCTCAAGAGAGACTGGGATTTGTCACGTTAGTCCTTCCACCAGGCTGCCCCTAGGAGCTTACAGAGACACAAACCTCAGGTCCCTCCTCCATCTCACACCAACATAAGAGGCTCTGTCCTTGCTCACGGGGCACCTGCCAGCCACAGACCAGCCTCCTAGAAGGTGCGTTCTGAATGAGGCCTCAGCTCTACCAAGCTTGCTCTCCTGGGTACACTGTGTTTGGAGACATTCCAGGACAGTTAGGCAGATGCCATTGTCCACTTTATCACCGAGTGGATCCAGGGTCTTTCCTTCTAGAAGTAAAGGTGTCCTGCTGGGCGTAGATGGACCTACAGTCTATGCCCAGATCTCCGTGATAGAGAACACATGGTGTTACCATGGCTGCGAAAGACTGAGCATTTTGGTCAGGGGACTGGCAGAGGCAGAGGTGCTGTGGTAGGAGAGAACACTGGGTATCAGTCACTGCAAACAAAAACAAACCAGCTAAAGCAACTTAAAAGAGGGAGGACCCATCTTGACTTAAAGAAATGTGGTCACCACAGTGGTGCCTGTGGCCAAGACAGGGAGATTCTCACCCCTGGGTCATTTCTCAAAGTCCATCCCTAGTGACCCATTTCCTCTGTCTGTGTCTGTTGCTGTTTGCTCTTTACTCTTTGGGAGCCTACCACCCAGCTCTCAAACAATCACACAGACACTTATTCTTTCTTATGAATGACTGACCTTAGCTTGGCTTGTTTTCAGCCAGCTTTTCTTAAATTACCCTATCTAGCCTCTGGGCTTTTGTCTTTCTCTATTCTATATACTTTACTTCTTACTCCGTGGCTTGCTGTGTAGCTGGGTGGCTGGTCCCTGGTGTCCTCTCTCCTTCTCCTTCTTGCTCCCCTAGCCTGTCTTTTTCTCCTTCCGTTTATTCCCTCTGCCTGTAAGCCCTACCTCTTGTTCTCTCCTGCCTTACTAGCCTATTTTAGGCAGGCAAACTAACACAGCTTCACCAAGTTAAACAAATGAAAGATAAAAGAATGTAACACATCTTTGTATCATTAAACAAATGTTCCACAGCATAAACAAATGTAACACATCTTCAACTAATATTCTACAACTTGCACCCCTCTCTCACCTAAAAGCTTCCATGACTCCTCAAAACAGCATGGCCCACTGAGAGCCAAGTGTCCAAACTTGAGCCCGGGGGTGGGGGTCATTCCCCAACCAAATCAGGGAAGCTGAGAACGAAGAGCAGCCCAGTGTGGCTGGGGTACAGAGAAGGAATGTGTCATGTGACATTCTAGCAAGTGAGGTGGGGCCAAACGGTTCAAAGCTTTGTTAGTCCCTCCAGTGAGTTTTATTTTCATTCTAAGAACAAAGGGAAGCCGTTGACATTTCCCCATGCTGATCTCTGTGTGTATGTGGTATGTGTGTGCATGTGGTGTGTAGTGTGTAGTATATGTATTAATGGTGTCTGTATGGTGTGTGTAAGGTATGTATATTGGTGTGTGCATGGTGTGTGTGAGGTGTGTATCTGGTGTGTGTATTGGTGTGTGTGGTGTGTGAATATATGTATGGTGTGTGTGTTGGTGTGTGTGGTGTGTGGTGGTGTGTGTGGTGTATGTGCTGGTGGGTGTATGGTGTGTGTTGGTGTGTGTATGGGATGTGTATGGTATGTGTTGGTGTATGTATAAGATGTGTATGGTGTATTGGTGTGTGTGTGCATTGGTGTGTGTTGGTATGTGTGGTATGTGTGTTGGTGTGTGTAAGGGTTGTGATGGTGTGTGTATGGAATGTCTATATAGTGTGTGTGTGTTGGTGTGTATATGAGATGTGTATGGTGTGTGTGTTGGTGTGTGTATAGGATGAGTATGGTGTGTTGGTATGTGTGGTGTGTGTGTTGGTGTGTGTATGGGATGTGTATGGTGTGTGTATGGAATGTGTATGGTGTGTGTGGTATGCGTGTGGGTGTGGGTGTGTTTGGGATGTGTACAGTGTGTGTGTTGCTGTATATGGCGTGTGTGTGGTGTGTGTGTGTGACACTAGGTTTGTGTCCTTTGAAAACCACACTGCTTCACTGTGGGGAATACACTGGATTTGTCCACAGTGGACCAAGGCAGAGCAGTTAGAGGGCTGCCGAAGTAGTCGCCAAGTGATGGCACTGAAAAAAGGACTGGAGATGAGTTTAGAAGCTCAAATTGGCAGGATCTGGAAGTTTATGAGCTATAGAGGGACAGAGGGGTGAAGGGAGGGGCGGGGAATGGGCAAGAAGACAGAGGGACAGAGGGGTGAAGGGAGGGACAGGGAATGGGTGAGAAAACAGAGGGACAGAGGGAAGGACGGGGAACCAGGGCGAGAAGACAGAGGGAAGGAGGGAGGGACGGGGAACGGGGCGAGAAGACAGAGGGAAGGAGGGAGGGACGGGGAACGGGGCGAGAAGACAGAGGGAAGGAGAGAGGGACAGGGAATGGGCGTGGCGAGAAGACAGAGGGACAGAGGGGTGAAGGGAGGGACGGGGAATGGGCGAGAAGACAGAGGGACAGAGGGAAGGAGGGAGGACGGAGAACAGGCGGGCGAGAAGACAGAGGGACAGAGGGAAGGAGGGAGAGACCTGCTTTCCACGGGGCTCTGAGCATCCGCTCATCACAGACCCGGGAACCCCTGCATCCCTTGTGTGTCTCGTTGCTTTCACTTTCCCAGGAGTTTTTGCAGAAATGACTTCTTATCTAGCCCATCTCTCCTGAACTCTGCAGTTTCCAGAAATGTTCGGCTGGGTGTCCGGGTGGTGTTTGCTTATTTCACAAGTGACCCAGTTCCTGATGGTGTCCCAGGCTCACTGACCCTCCTTGCAAAGTAGCTCACGGAGTCAGCAGTGGTGGAGCAGGCACAGCTTAATCACAGACGTTCAGGAGTTCAAGGCCAGCCTGGTCTACCTAGCAAGTTCCCTAGGACAACCAGGGCTACATAATAAAGAGACCTTGTCTCAAGAAAAAAAAAAAAAGTAGCTCACTGAGTAGTATCTTAATGTCTTCCTGGAACCATTTGATTGACACACCCAGCCCCACTGTGGGCCCTGCTGAAGAGCTCAGAACTGATCAGGTAGTGTTTGCTATCAACATCCTGCCATTTCCTGTCACTGGGAGATGTCACATGAACAAACTGAACTCTAGGGGTCTGGACTTAGGGTCTAGACTGTGGTTATGGTAAGGACCACTTTCTGCCATCCCCGAGCCTCCTTCCTGTTCACTCACTCAGGATTTGAGCCCCTGTCCTCCATCTCATCTCCAGGACTTAAAGTAAGGGACGTACCTCTCACTTCAGTCCCCAGAGGCCAAAGAAGTCATTTGCCTGAGTTCAAACAACTGAGACTTGAAGTCAGGTTTCCTTTGTCTTGAAAATACCAGATTCTCAGCCACGCCCTGGTGCCGTGGTCTTTCTTAGAACAGCAGAATTTGACCTTGGCTAAAAAATACCTGCTTTGTCAGACCCCAGGAGTGCAGGGACCAAACCTGGAAAGGTCCAGGCAAACAGACAAATAAATTGCACTGAGTGGGACCTTCTAGAAACTTCCTTCCCCTCTGAGCCATCACTTGCAGTGTGCTGAGTGCCAATGACATAAGAGGGGACTCTTAGCCGGAGAGCTCCGACTGTCTTCTGGGTGAAGAGCCAGTGCGGCAACTTCTCAAGCACTTTCTAATCCACCAGGAAGTTGAAAGTTGTGTCCTTCACGGGCGTGTGTGAATCTCTTCCTTGTACACCAAGGAGCCTGGCCCCGCACCTCCAGTGGCTTCTACCAAAGGTCTTTCACAAAGGCTGACAATGAAGCAATTATGTTTGAAAAAAAAAAGAATTAATTGAAGCAAAGTTCATTATTTTCTAAATATGCTTCTGTTGAGAACATAGGTGTCCGCACAGCTGTTTACAAAGGTTCCCACCTTCAAGCCATTGCATGGCTCTCATCCCAGCCTCCCTCTGGGTCCCCTCCAGACCCTGCTCCCTGCCACAGCAGACTTTCTCCACCCTTGCATCTTTGTCCTCTCAAGTCTCAGCTTGACTCACTTTCCCTTCCCGTTTTCCTGGATCCATTTCCTTCCACCTGCCCCCACTTCTCCCTCCCCAGAGTCCCCACACCCAGCCGCATTCAGTTTCTTTCCCCTGGCCCAGCTGTGTTTCCTCTATCTTCATCATCCAATCTACCCACACAAGCACTCCAATTGTCAGAGACTCCCGGGACCCAAGGGTGAGCTGGACCGTAGTGACTATCACTAAATAGCACCATGGGGCCGGCAAGATGGCTCATGTGGGAAGGGTGCTTGCCAGCAAGTCTGAGTTCAATCCCAAGAACCCCACATGTTAGAAGGAGAGAATGGACTCCTGCAAAGTATCCTCTGACCTCACCACCCAGGTCATTACACCTGCCACACACATGCCCACATAAGATTAAACAAATTAAAATAGATACATGTACTGCCACGCACAGGCTCACATAAAATTCAATAATCAAATTAAAATAGATAAATGTAAAAAAAATAACATGGGGTTTCTTCCTTGACTTATTAAACAGTTGTAAAACATTTTCTGAGTATCTGCTAAGTACCACTAAGTCACACAGTCTTGTAGGTCTGGTTCTTCCCACTTGAAAGAGAAGGGCACTGGTGCCCAAAGAGGCTTCCTGATTTCTCAAAGGATACACATTTAGAAAGACACTGGACTTAGAGACTCCAAACTCTGTCCTCTTTCTTCCCAACTCTGGCCTTGAGTCACACAAATCTGTGTCTTCTCCACACTGTAAACTCTGTAACTAAGACAGAATGTGTTTCTTTGGCCTGAGGTAAGTCACTTCTGCCCTACTTGGTCTCGGTTTTATGGAAGGTAAAACAGGGTGGGGGAGGGAGGAATACACACTGCATGAACTTCCAAAGTGATAAGAGTTCAGCTTAGGATAAAATGGACCGCTTCACCAGGAGGAAATTGATGCTGGTGAACCACCGACCCGAGTGCGAGCAGCAGCAGGTTTCCCAGGTTCTGGTGGGCATTCCTGCCTGCTGGGGTACACCCAGGCCTTGCTAGATATGTCTCCTGCCCCCAGAAGTAAGCCTCGGCCCCCAGGCCTGAATCTCACCTCACAGCGTCCTCTGCGGCTCACCCCTGTGCCTGATCCTTAGTGGAAAGCTGCCTTTCTAGAAGAGGAAGGTCCTGTTGTGCACCTAGCAGAGCTGTGAGGGTCTCACAGTCCACAGCAGCAACAGATGGAGGGGCACAGCAGCAAGAGAGCGAACTCAGAGAACTGAGTGAGAAGAAACGTGCAGTGTTGACACCCACAGACGAGGGTGCGGGCGAGGTCTGACTCTCCCATCCGCCCACACCCACCTCCGCACCCTGGCAATAGCCACTTGACCAGTCTGAAGCCAACAAGGGTTCGGGTACCTCAGGTCAGGACTGTCCAGATGCCCAGCCCCGAGAGCTACTGTGAATGCAAGACTGAGAGACAGAGCCCTAGAGACCCTAAGGGGGGTACAGAGGTGGGCTGGAGCTGGAGTCGGGGAAAATCTGGGCCGGTGGGGGAGCAGGGGAGGGAGGGAGGGCTCCTAGAAAACAAAGACCCTGAAGGTGGCTGCTGCTACCCCACAGGATGCAGAGCTTCAAGGGGATTTAGGAGGCCTCACATCTGTTTCCTTCCTTCCTGACCCTGCCTTAGAGGAGAGCCTCTCACCTCAGAACAGCATGGCTTCCACTCCTGTCCTCCACAGCCTTCCCTATAACAGGGGTACTACACTCTGCTCCGATCCAGGAACATGGGGCCAGTCGCCCCCACCCAAGGAGAGGCAGGGGAAGAGAAACCCAGGCCACTGCCCCCAACCTGGGGGGGGGGCTTTAGGGGAAGGTGGACTGTGTTCTGGACAGCGCATGAGAAGCTTGCACACTCCAGGTCAAATAGCCTTACACCCTTACACGCTCTGCAGCCCTTGCTCCAAGACTCGGGTTCTCTTAGCCCTAAACCCCACATGACAAGACAGGAGGTTTTCTTACAGCTTTGCCAGGATTCCTCATTCCCCACTCCGTGCCTTTGAACCCCCTCATCTTTTTCCTGGCGTGCAGGTTTCTCAGCAGTTCGGGCTGAGGCTGTGGCCTTCGCGGCTACATTCCCAACAGAACCTCTTCCCCCATGCCTCCAGCCCTCACAAGAGGAGGTGGACGAAGAAACCCTGGGCGCCTTGGCGGGAGGTCCGCAGATGCTCCAGGCTGAGCTGCGGCAAGGGTCCACTCCTCTCTGGTGGCTCACCTGACAGAACCCAGCAAGGTTACATCCATGTTATTTCTTGCCTTGAGGATGATCCTGGACCCTGGCAGGATGAGATTCAAGAGAGACACAGGAGGGTGTATAACCATAAACTGAGATAAGCAGCTGGCTTGGAACTCAGCACTGGAGGAGCCAAATGCCAGTCAACAAGCATCGGAAGTTACGCTGCCCCGGTTCACAAACACAGGCTCTTTCCCAGGAATTGCCTCTGACCTCTGTCCTGAGGCCTCTTGGGCTGTCCTGTCTAGAGGGTCAGAAGTAAACTCTGGCTTCTGTCCCACCAGGACTGAGGCACCACTTGGGCCATCATGTCTGGGACTGGCCGTAGCAGCAGCAGCTCACCCTAGCTAGCCCTGCCCTCCCCGAACTCTTGGTGGTCTTCTCTTCTAGGCCCAATCAGGGCTTGCCCAAGCTTGGCCCAGACTCAAAACAGCCTGGCCATAGCTCCTAGGGTAGAGAGGAAGCCCAGCCATCCTCCAGCCTAACTCTGCCTGCAACAGGAAATTCTTCAGCCACTTTCAAAGGCACAGTCACCAGGGGAAGGAAGTCTCATGGGGTGAGGCCCAAGGTAGACCAAGGGCTTCCAGGGGATGGAAGAAATGAGTATAGGCCTGGAGCCTGGGGAGAGGGCCACCCACTGCCTGGGACCTGGCTACAGAGTCCAGAGGGCAAAGGGAGCTGGCCTGCACGTCTTTAAGCCCAGCACCTAGGACAACTGAACCAGTGACCTCTCCCACACCAGTCAGGCTGTGCACAGCCCAGCCTGCAGGGCTTGGGGATAATGTCTCTGACACCAAGCTCGGACGCGAAACTCTCTCCTACTTTCATGAGCAGCAAGGAGGCACCCCATCCGAGGGTACCTACAGTCCTCATCCTCGGAGGTGCTTGCCGTCTGTGCTGACTCTTCCTAACTGCTGGTGACTAGCGTAAAGTCAGGCCCACACTCACTCCCCACATCAACCAAAACAGGGAATCCCAGGGCCCTTTGTCCGCCTCAGTTCCAGGCAGTGGGAGTAGGAGTGGGTAGCAGAGACCCTATGCTCACCCTTTCGTTAATGTCATTTAACGAGACAAAACGGTGAGGTCCAGGGTGCCCCAGGGAGGGTGTGAATCTACTCCCTGTCACCATCTAACAGACAAGGAAATGGCTGTTCAGAAGGCTCGAGTCTCATAGTTAGGGAGGGACAGAGCCAGTATTGAGTCCAGGGTTGACTACCCAAAAACCATGGCTGTTCAGAAGGCTCAAGTCTCATAGTTAGGGAGGAAAAGAGTCAGGATGGAACCAGACAGCACCCCGAGAAACTACTCTGTTTATTTCTTTGTCCTCCGCAAGTGTCCCCTCAGTTATGGGGGCAGAGGACTCGAGTGCACAGGGTCAGGACCACACTGACTGTTTTCTGTGCCTTCCCCAGGCCCTTTATAAAGAGTCTCCAGCAGTGTCAGTAGGGAGTATCCATAGCAGGGCCTCCTGAACTGGGGAGCAAGGCCCTCTCCCTTCTGCCTTCTTCACAACCTCAGTTCTCTCTCCCGGAGATCTTCGAAGACTCTGCTTCGGCCTTCCAGCCCTCTAAGAGACCTGGTGAACTTGCTGCTACTGCCCTCTCCCCTGTGAGCCTTGCTGACCGTATCAAACTAGCTCTGAGTTCTCACAGCTGGGAAGAAGAGTGCTGAAGGGAAAACCAGAGACGAAACAAAGCCAGAATCTACTGGTGGAGGTACACTTCCAGTCGGACATCCATCCCATAGTGGGCTGGAGAGGGCCCTGTGACATGAGTCCAGGCCACGGGACTTCATCAGCTCTGATCCTGGGCTGCTATGAGCATCCTTGGAGGGGCCCTGCCCAGCATCCTGGCCACCGGCTCTTTCACCCGGACCATGAATCGCTGACGTAGGAGGGCAGGGAGAGCTCCACTGGGTCTGGGGAGCCCATTTCAGCCCTTCTCCCACGCCCAGTTTCCAATCTGCTGGGGAACAGCCAGGAAAATCAGAAGAAAGAAGGTATCAATTCCTGTTTTCTAGAAACTCCCAGAAGCTCATGGGCATCACCCGTAGAAGAACAAGTGGGAACTGGGCTTTGCGGCAAATCTTTTAAGACTAAACGTAAATCTCCTCAGCAAGGCCCCTTCACAGGCCTTCACTTCTAGAAGAGCCCAAATGCCCAACAAGAGAAAGAATTGTGAGTTGATGCTGTGTGTTTTATGAGAAAGGATGACCTACACCGTCCACAGCAGCAAGCACAAGCCTTGTGGGTGCACTGCTGAGTAAGAGGCCAGGCACACAAGAGTCCTTTCCACCAGGTTGCCCTCGAAAGGCCAAGAGCAGGCAGTCTGCAATGCAGCGGCTGCCTCTTGCCCTGCAGAGGAGGCGTATTTTCTGGGAGCACACAGAAGTCTGTGGGATGCTGGAAGTGAGTCACGTGTTTGTGTGTGGCGTGGTGTACTTGACATATGTAACACTCCATCTGGCTCCACACTGAGATTTGCAAACTTTATTATGTGTTAGCTCTGCCCACCCACAGAAAAAGAAGGCAAAAACATGAGGTCATTTTATATAGTTTGAGTTTTCTTTCTGATTTTACCACTGGGAAAAAGCTGGCTTGTTCCAGTCTAGCCCAAGTCTGTCTTACTTGAGGTGGTACTGCACGAATAGCGACATCTTCTTCGGTGTCCTGGCTGACTCAAAGGTTGACTTCCTGTAAGCACGCATGTGTTACCATGTGGGCGTACAGCACTCTCATACTGTATGCATTCAATCAGTTGATAAACTACCAGGGGACAGTACAGTCTCTGAAATTTCCACTAAGCCAGGTGTGGCAGCACACACCTTTAATCCCAGCACTCGGGAGGCAGAGGCAGGTGGATCTCTGTGAGTTTGAGGCCAGCCTGGTCTACAGAGTGAGTTCCAGGACAGCCAGAGTTGTTCGGCAGAGAAACCCTGCCTCAGCAGCAACAACAGGTATTTCACTTAACACTGCCACCATGTGTGGAGAAATTTACTTACACTCACTCAGTGTGTGCCCACTAGGTGCTAGGCATCATTCTTGGGACTGGGGATTATAGCAATGAAACATAGAAATCCCTGTGGTGTTCAGGGATGTCGGTCAAGGCTCAGGACAGTGGGTACCGGTGGTGGAAAAGACAGTTACTTACTGACTTGCACTGTTTGTTGTGAGCGTGCTCCTGGACTCACCTTTTCAGGGGCTGGGGAGGAAGACAGACACACAGCTCTCTCTTCCCATAATGGCACGACAGTCCACACTTGGAAACTCCTTGTTGACAAATCACATGTCCCCAGACCAAGCAGAGAGAACCCATAAGATAGCAGGTCACTCAGAAGGCCAATGTGATAAACGGTGTCTGGGCTACAAAATGACCAGTGTTGTGTAATGTCTACTCTTGGTTGTCAACTTGACACCCCTGAAGAGGAGCTTCAGGTGAAGAATTGTAGCAATAAGATTGGCCTGTGGGCATATCGGTGGGCATCTTCTTTTTTAAAAAAAATATTTATTTATTATGTATACAATATTCTGTCTGTGTGTATGCCTACAGGCCAGAAGAGGGCACCAGACTCCATTACAGATGGTTGTGAGCCACCATGTGGTTGCTGGGAATTGAACTCAGGACCTTTGGAAGAGCAGGCAATGCCCTTAACCTCTGAGCCATCTCTCCAGCCCCTGTGGGCATCTTCTTAATTGTTGTTTGATATAGGAAGGTTTAGCTCACTGTGGGCGGTAGCCTCCCGAAGCAAGCAGGCCTGGGCAGGCCAGCAGAGGCAAACCATAAGCAGCATTCTCCATGGTCTCTGCTGCAGGTCCTGCTCCGGGTCCCCGCCTTGGCTTTTCCTCCATGACAGACTGTGTAATGTGTGAGCCAAACAAACCCTTTTCTGCCCCAATTTGCTTTAGCCAGGGTTTTTACCACACCAACAGAAAAGCAAAACTACATTTGGTTGTGCCATGGCACGGTGGGCACATCATGAATTTTCACACACACACACACACACAGCAGAGAATAAGGAGGTACATCACGGTTGGAGCCGAAAAGGTTTTTAGTCTGTCCTCCTTGCCTGTTGAGCCCCCTTTATTTTCATTTATAAGATGAGACGGTCATGCCTACCTCAGACAGCCAGTGAATGAACTGAATGAACTGCGCCCGTGTTTGGCAGACCCCAGTGGCTGTGAAATAAATAGTAGCTATTGGGATGACATGGAGAGATAGGGTGTACACGCTCAAAGGAGGCCACTCCCACTTCCCACTCCTATCTCAAATATGCTCGCCCACTGCCTTAGCTCACAGGCAGCTCTTCAAACTCCTACACTCTCTGCCAAATCAGGGCACACCCCGCCATCAAAACCCAGCTCACCTCCTTCCACAAGCTTTCCAGGAGACTCCGTGGGCTGCTGGCAAGCCTTGCCTCAGACCTCCACACCCAACTGCTCCCGGGGTGCAGCCCTACAATCTTGTGCCTCACACACGAGCTGGAGTTGTAGCCCAGCTTACAGTACTAGCCACTCCAGATCCCTTCATCTGTGACCTTGTTCCACCATGACAACATGTGCCTTAATGCTATGGTCTGGCCTTGACTCCAACAACAGTCAAATCAACTCTTCAGCACCCAGATTTCAGCTTCAACCCCCCCTTCCTCCAGGAAGCCCTCCACAACCCCCAAACTGAAACAGCTGTTATGTGACCTCTTGCAATCCAGTGACTCCCTTCAAACACCGCGTGCCTGCAGCAAAGAAGCAGCAAGACCTCTTACTCTGGTCGCCGGGAAGATGCGCGTATAGCTAGAATGGCAGGCACACTGTTTCCCTGGAATATTCTCAATGCTCGGCTCCATGTCGGGAAAGTAGCAGAAATGCAGTCAATCCTTGCTAACATGGGTGTGTTTGTTCATGTCTTTTATTTGTGTTAAACAGATGAAAGGATGCATACAACCTCCACCCACCATACCAAGCTCTCAGCAGAAATCTGTGCCCACAGAGCACTCTCGGGGCCAAGGAGGACATACTTAAGGACTGTCTGGTTCCAACTGTGACATATTCATATAGCGAGTGAGTGTGTGAGAGGCTCTGTGTGTGTGTGTGCGCACATGCTTGTGCCCGAACACACATGCATGAGGTAAAGCATGTCATTGTCTTTTTCCCCCTTTACCTCATATACATGAACATACATACATGTTTATCTGTGTATGCAATTGTGTGTGCATACATGAGGAGCCCAGAGGTCAACATCAGGTGTCCACAGGCTTAAAATCTTCAGGAGGTGCTCGCTGAGTTTGAGTTCATGAAATCAGCTTAGGTTGGCTGGGCAGGGCTCTCCAGAGTCCTCTTGTCTGCTTACCCACGAAGCACACCTGGGTTTCTCTGTGTGTCCTGGGAATACCAATGCAGTCTTCACACATGCACGACAAGAGGCTTACTGCCTGAGCAATTTCCCCAGCTCCATATTTAACTTATTTTTGTGCTATTTCTTCCTATGTGCAGCTAAGTCACGGTTTCATACACTACAAAGTTCCATCACCTCTTGCCCAAGAAACACATTCCTCTAAAAAGGAAAATGGCCAAGGTTTCCCGCCACTGATAAAGACAGCATGGAGCAACCAATGCCCTCTAAATATACCCTGCATTTCTGGGAATGGGAGGAGGGAGTGGGAGGAATCCTTGCGGCATGAGCTCCAGCTCCAGGGCCCACTCCTCCCCTTTGAGACCCTCCCTCAAACCTGACAACTGAACCCAAAGTGTGAGCCCTCTCCTCTTCAAGGGGTGGACACATTGCTTCTTTTTCTCTGACCTTGAGTCTTCATTGGTCAAATGGAAACAAAAGAGCCATCACATCTGAGCGTCCTGCCTCAGTGGGCTGTCAGTCAACCCGGAAAGTGGGCAGGAGTTGGAGGATTGCCAGGGCATCCCCCTGAATGGCAAGAAGCCAGGGTCAGAGACAGGAGCACTGAGGAGTTGTAAGGATTGACAGCTGAGAACTCTGGCCAGCAGACTGGACCTTCTGTTCAAGCACTGTGACCTTTGGTACAGGCTCCATTGCCTAGAGGAGGTGTGAGGTGCTCATGAATGAGCACATGTGTGAAGTGCTAAGAAGACATGGGTCATTGTCGTTGCTTTCTCCCCCCTTTACCTCACCCATCCCATGTGGACAGGCTCGGAGGGCACAGGGACTGGGAGACTCTGCCGTTTCTGGTTGGAATAATGGAATAATGAGGTGGGGGGTAAACAAACCTTCAGGAGCTGCTTAAACAAAAGGAGCCTGAGCAGGGGTGAGCTGCTTCTGGATGCAGGGGTGAGCTGCTTCTGGATGCAGGGGTGAGCTGCTTCTGGATGCAGGTTTCATGGCAAGAAGCCAGGCTGGAGAGAGGAGAGCAGTGATGAAGGAGAGGAGGGCTGGAGGGAGGAGAGCAGTGATGAAGGAGAGGAGGGCTGGAGGGAGGAGAGCAGTGATGAAGGAGAGGAGGGCTGGAGGGAGGAGAGCAGTGATGAAGGAGAGGAGGGCTGGAGGGAGGAGAGTCTGAAGTCCTGCACTACAGGGGCAGCAGAGCCTAGTGATTGTTGCTTCCTCGTTAGCTGCTATGTGGGAACAGGAAGGTCCTGGAGGATGCAACTCTGTGACAAATGTCCAGCGGGCACTGGGCACAAGATACACCAGTATCCCATCTGGCTCAGAAAGAAGTCAGGAGGGTCTCCAGACCTGAGCTCACTTCCTTCTCTGCCTTCCTGGTCACAGAACTCCACCCTTGTCTCTACTGGGTCCCTTGAGTAGGCGCAGTGTGGGATCTGGGAGCAGTGGTGACCTTTGGATAGGCAAGAAAAATCTCTAACTAGAACCTGGAAGGTGACACTCCCCAGTCCTTTAGCTATGAGACCCTGGTTGGCTGGAGACAAGAACAATTGTATGTGTACCATAACACGCCCCCCCCCTCCCACCAGTCAGAAGGAGGGAACTTTAGGTGGAGCCCAGGGTCTGGAGTCCAAAGTCCCTGTCCAGAGTAGGGGACCATACTTATCAGAAACAAACAAATAGCAACGAAATCCTGGAACCAGCTTGAATTGAATCTTATATTTAAAAAAAAAAAGGAATACTTTTAAGGAATTTATGGATCTCAAATACTGTACGGGAAGCTGATAGTAGAAACCACCCAAGCATGTCTGAAACTGAAGTCTAGCTGGTGTCCCGTGTCTCTCCAGGCAGCCCTGGCTCTCAGTCACTCTGTGACACAGTCTCCCAGGACCTGAGCCCTCAGGGGCAGTTGGGGAAAACCAGAAGCTAAGACTGGAGAGAGCTCCCCTGAGCTCCTGGCTCAAGCAGAGCCTTGACTGGAAGGAGCTGGGCTTCTCCTTCCCCATGAAGTAGGCAAAAGGACCCTATCTGGGGGCCTGATTTCATAGGGACCCAGATCTTGATCCCCATCGTCATGGAAGGGGCAACCTCAAGGCCGTGATGTACCCGCCCAAAGTCTGCTTCCTCTACCACATTCTGGTACTGGGACCCCTGAAGCTCCAGCCCCAAGGTGCCCTGGGCCCTTCTAGCGAACACAGAGAGAGCACTGTCATGTCTCTGGATCTCCTGGCTAGGGCTACCAGGCAGAGCACAGGGGTCTGGGTCTTAGACACACAGGGTGTTTTTAGTATATCCTAAATACCGCAATCTTCCCTGGGCCAAAGGAGTTACCTCAGCTGCTGTGGATGGTACCTGAGAGTGTGGACCGCCATGTCCTTACAGACACTGCTGGCCTTGGGAGCACAGAGTGGGAAGAGAGGGAGAGTGGGCTGTGGTCTGGGGACAGCACTTGTTCCCTTGTGCCCAGCCCATGAAAAGCAAGGCCAGCAGGTCATCGCATTCCGCAATCTGCCCCAGCCACCTGCAAGCCCCCAGAGGGGCTGGAGCATCGTGGAAGCAGGAGACTTCATCCTTCCACACTACCTCCAGCCCTTTAGATTGTGACACCCTACATCTTCTCCCAATGTGAGCTCTCCCCACAAGACCCACAGATGGACCACAGAGATTCATGACGGTTGCCCTGGCCTAGACAAGTTTGGTTCAAACTGCTTCCAGGTGGGAATGTAAGAGACTGACCAAGAGGTGAACAGTGACCCAGCAGAGGTAGGGCAAGGGCTGCTGGGAGTTCAGGAGGAGGTTGAAGGTTACTGTGCCCCACTGTCATTAGGCTTGGCTACCTACTTCCTTCCTAGGTGGGTCCTCTCGCTGATGACCACAGAAATAGAAGCAAGGCTTCATTAGGTTGATCCCTCCAGCTAGATACACATTAAACCCCCCGAGGCACACACCTCCACACAGATGATCCCTCTCATTCACACGTACACCCCACTCACACATGCAGTCTCATGCACTCACACCCCACCTTCAACTCATACCTGCTTACACCCTTACACCCACAGTCTGACACACTCCGCCTCTGCAGCTGGAACAAAGCAATGAACTCATGGGCTTGTGCAGTCACCCACCATCCCTGACCAGGAGCCTCTTGGCCTAGGAGCACTGTGCACTCTCTTCCAGATGATGTAGAGGAGCATGCCTAGCAGGCAGGAAGGCAGTGACTTCTGGGACAGAGTGGACTACCTACCTAGGGAGATACTGACCAAAGAAGTAACAAAAACCCTCTCTCCTCACCAATAAAAAGAATCAGTAATGAATTGGGCGTGGTGGCGCACGCCTTTAATCCCAGTACTTAGGAGGCAGAGGTGGGCAGATCTCTATGAGTTCGAGGCCAGCTCTGGTCTACAAAGTGAGTTCCAGGACAGCCAGAACTGTTATGCAGAGAAACCCTGTCTCCAAAAAACAAAAAACAAAACCAAATCAAAACAACAACAGCAACAACAAAACAAAAACAAAACAAAAAACAAACAAGTCAGTACTGTCCCCCTTCTCACCTCTTTTTTATTCTCCCCTTTTTATTCCCCAGTAATCTTATTGCAAACAGAGCCCCACCCCTCATCAACACCCCCAAAGACCCAGAGCTAAGGAAAGTCACCCCAAGCAGGTTGGACAGGATACAAGCTTCCTCATGCCCCGAAATCTCCGGATGCTTCTTTGTTGGTCCTGTGAGCTTGGGGACCCTGAAGAGAACATCAAGGGACCTTGTGCTCAGGGGTGAAAATACCCTTTCCTCTGGGCATCTGGACACATCTGTGGGGCCCAGGCCTTAGCTGTCCACATTTGATCTGCCAGAACTTCTTAGCCCCAGTTCAGCAACGGCCCTGCCCAGTGGACTCGAATTTTTTGTGTCAGACTCAACTCTCATCCATTCTCCTGCCTCCACCCAGGACCGACCCCTTCTCACTCCACAGCTCTCACTCACTCCCCTGACTCCACCCAGGATCCCCCTCTGACTTCCATCCATTCCCCTGCCTCAGCCCAGGACCCATCTTACTCTGCAGATCTTTCTCTTCCTGGTCCCCTCTCTTACTCTTGGCAGTTCCCTAAGTGGCTTCCTGTAGTCCTTGTCTTGCCTGGCAGTTGGTGACAGGGTCTTTCAGAAATCCCTTCTGAGAAGAATCTGTGCTCAGAGGACAGATGTGCAGGTCAGGGAGGGGGAGGTAAAGACAGCTTCTCATCAGAGTGGGAGAGGAACACAGAGGGGGGTATCTAAAATTGGAGCGGGGAGAAAAGTCCTGGGTGGCAAGGACAGAGTGGGTTCCCTCATGGAAGAAGTGACAAAGAAACTTACTGCACTGGGAATTGTCTGTGCCAGAAGGGGAAGCAAAAGGGTAGAGAATGTCCTCTGGTCTCCTTAGCGTGGTCCTCAGGGATAAGTGTCTTTTTATTTCTGTTTTGTTTTGAGACCCTCTCTACATAGTCCTGGGCCTCTCTACATAACCCTGGCTGTCCCGGGACTATGTCAACCAGGCTGGCCTTGAACTCACAGAGTTCCACCTGCCTCTGCTTCCCAAGGGCTGGGATTAAAGCGGTGTGTGGTGTGCCACCATCCTCTGGCTACGGATGACTGTCTTTACAGCAGTGGGAAAGGTTCCCACCTGGCCCTTCCTCGAATGGCCCATGGACTCGGGGTGCACCCCACCCCCAGTGTATGGGAACATGGCTCCTCAACAGAACGCCAAAGCAGGGTGAACCTGCAAGACAGGGGTTCATCAGGCATGGGTGAGCTTAGAAAACTGGTCATTGTGCAGTGGGCCACCTTTCTCTCCTTCCCATGACCTCTCCCCTCCTCCCAGCCCCCCCCCTGCACACACCAGTGTGGCTGCCGTCTTCACAAAGGTCCTCTCTCTAGCCCCCAGAAGGGCTGCCTTTACCTCTGTGTCCTCCAGCTCCGCTCATTCTTCCAGCCCAGCCCAGGTGCTTGCCCCTGATGAAGCCCTTTGGGTCCTGGCCTCCGGAGTCCAGCCCGTCTGTGCTGTAGCACCGGGCAGGGCTGTACTGTGCAAGGACAAGGGTGTGTCTCCTGTTTACTTTTTCCTGGAACATAAACAAGCCTCCTTGTCCTAACTTCTACCACCTTCTTATTTTTTAATCAGTATGACTGTTGGGTAAGTTCTCCCATGGACAGTCACACTGGATGAGAGCCATTGGCATGCCACATGCTTCCTGCACATAGTCTGTTGGGGGTGGCCACTGTGTCTTTTAACGCTTCTTCCTTGGTTTGGATACAGTATCATTCTTCCTCCTAATTCTATCGTACAAGATTGCATAAGCCACTGCCCTGCAAGCCTGTAATGTACAAAAGGACCCTCCCAGCTCCACGTTAGCTGTTGTGTCTGAAGTACACGGAGACTGTGTATGAGGCCCACCTGAGAGGAAGCTAGCTGTCGCTCTCAGACTGGCCTAATTCGGGTACATAGTATGATTCTCTCTAGTTCTATCCATTTTTCTGCAAAGGACATAACTTAAAAGGCAGAAAAATAAAAACAAACCCCGGTTGTATATGTACTACATTTCCCTATCCACCCTCTGTTACTGGACACCCAGGTTGGCCCCATAACTCAGCTGTAGTGAATAGCCCTGAAGTAGACACTGGTGTCCCTCTGATGGGTCAGCTGGGAGTCTTCAGGGTAAATCCCCAAACTACCTTCCGTTTCAAAAGGGAGGGATGCCGGCTGCAGCACAGCAAAGGTGGTGAGGGTTCTGCTTCATCCTGTGTAGCCCCTCCCTCCTCCTCAGAGCTGCCTCTCACACAACTTCCAGAACATCACCTTCCCAGGTTTTCCTCTGGCCTGGGCGTGGGAGTGGGGGCTCCTTCTATTGACTTCCTGATGGGGTGGATCTCAGGGCTCAGCCTTGACCTTGGTCCTGTCTACAGTCGTACTGCTCACATCCTAGCCCAGACCTCTGGCTTGTATACTCTGTTCCTGCTTGATCCTGCCAGGAGAGCCTGAAATCTCACACAGCAGAATCTCTCCAGCACCCAAAGCCTACTCTTCTTCCCATCCCCACTGAAGGATGCTCCCTCCTCCTAGTCCTTTGCCCCCTCTTGTCCATTCCCACTAAATGGCGCTTAATGCTCCCAATCCTGCTCCCCCTCTTCCCATTCCCACTGAAGGGTGCTCCCTCCTCCTAATCCTGCTTCTCCTCTTCCCCATCCCCACTGAAGGGTGCTCCCTCCTCTCACTGGTCCATAGCCAAAAGTCATCCCCAAGGTCTTCTTAAACTCCGTATTCTAAGGGACCATTCTAAATCTAATCCATCCAGAGGTACTGTGCCTGTTCCCTCAGCTATACCCAAGTCCTCCCTGCTCCAGCTGCCGCTTACCCAGCTTCGTTGGACTCAGCTTCTCTGGCATTGCCCTTCCCACTCTAGCTTCCTGCTCCCCTCCTGTTCCTCAGACACATAGGCTTCTCCTCTCCCTTTCAGTGTCTGCCTGGATGGGTGTCCAGAGAGCCCACAAGGACAGGTCCGCCATGACCACCCTGTCTAGGTTGCAGCTGTCACTAACTCTCAGCCAGACCCCACTTAGATCCTCCTTGCTCTGCCCTGGCTTGCCTTTAGGACCTAATTTACTCACTTCTTGTGGCCATTATTTACTGCCTCCCAACTCCACTAGAAGTAACCCACAGTCATGGGTCTTTGTCCCAAGCATCCAGCACACAGAAAGTCCCCAATAAACACTGGCTGAATGGAGGACCAGGCTTTTCCTTCCTCCTCTCAGCATTCTGTCCTGGAGTGTAGGAGGCTGGCCAGGTGGACATACTGTGTTTTCTCAGCCCAGTGACCTGGGAGGATGGAAAGGAAGGGCTTAAAAAGCCAGGAAGCTGCTCGGGGAAGCTTGGTTCACCCCACTTACAAAAATAAAAGCTGCCAGAATGGGCTGAGCTCTGTGGGCCTCGCTGTGACTTTGGCATGGAGTGGATGCCTCCCTTATTCACTGCCCTCCTGTACCAACAGAGCTTATCCAAGGTACCCATCCCATCCTGCCCATATCTCCAGCCTGCAGCATGCTCCTCCTACTGCCCCAACCAGTTTCCTCCCAGTCACTCCCCTGCTGTTTCTTTAAGCATCCTCCGCAGGAGCCTCCACTCACACACATCAAAGAACGCCTGCTCTGATCTGAGCCAGTATGGGCGACTTAAGTAGCCCCAGACAGACAGACAGAGAGAAAGAGAAACAGGCAGGCAGACAGGAACTGCTCTGGAGGCCGTGGGCTCCCAGCAAATCCTAGCTCCTCTCATAGGGATCTCTGCAAGTGAAGGGTAAGTCTCCCTGTTCCGGACTCTCCCTGCCCCATCTGCAAGGAGAGAAATACTGCTGTGTTTGGGACTCAGCCCCTGCGCCTCATCCCCAGGCTGCTCAGTGAAGGAATCTTCTTAAGGAACCCATCCATCCTGGGCCACCTTGTTGGTGTGAGGGTGGGGCCTCCAGAACTGCTGCAGATTCCCGCCTCCAAGTGGCAGACAGAGGCATGTGGCTAGGAAGGACCCAAGCTACCCTAAGTGCATACTGAGACACTAATGGCATTTGTTACTTAAAACACCAGTTAGCGTCCTAGAAATCGGTGAGGCTCATCTGTGAAAACCCTGTAGAGTGTGTGTGTGTGCACACTCACGCGTGTGTGTGATGGAGTGGCAGTCAAGCAGCTCTGCACCCAACCAACCCTGGATCCAACAGAGAACTCTGGAAGGATACGCACTCACTTTTCTGTTCAAGGTTTGTCCTCTCCCTTTGATCACATCCCGGTGGGTAGGAATGTCACAATCTGTTGCCACCTCTGGGTCCCCAGCACCAGGACCCTATTGCCAGTGAGCAGCAAGGGTGGCATGCTGCATATGGATGCCTTCATCTCTGCTGCTGGGCATAGCACTGCCACCTTGTTAACCTAAGACGCCGTGGATCTCCACTTGTTGCTGTCTGGGTTGACACATCCATGCGTCAACAGTCAACACTCCCAAATATCCTTTAAAAAAACAAAACCAGCAGGGCCGTGGTGGCGCACACCTTTAATCCCAGCACTCAGGAGGCAGAGGCAGGCGGATCTCCATGTGTTCGAGGCCAGCCTGGTCTACAAGAGCTAGTTCCAGGGCAGGAACCAAAAGCTACAGAGAAACCCTGTCTCGAAAATCAAATAAATAAATATTAAAAAATGAAAACAAAGACATAACAGATGAGCTCTCTGCCGCTGTACACCAGGGCTAAGGCACCCTCCCTCTGCATGGCCCGGCTCCCACAATTCCGCTTCGTCTTGTCTCCAGGCTACAGTTCCCTGCTGAACTACATACCTTCGCATTTACAGTTCCCATGGAACATACTAGAATCCCGAAGCTTTGGATATCTCCAGAGGATTACTCCGACACCTGAACCTCTTTCTTTCTTCTACTTCATAAGAAGCTGCTTTTAACAAACACCTTTTTAAATGGCAGAACTGGTCCCAAAAACATAGCCCGGGCACATGTTAAGGAATGGTTTCTGCATCAACATGGTAGCCACGGGTCTAACTTTTGCATTGAATTGTTATGTGAGCTACTAGCTTCCTGGCTCGCCAGTGACCAACGCAGTGTGCTTAGTTAGCTCCTTGCTACTTCCGTGTTCCTTCAGTAGGAACCCGCTGGACATTTTCCACGCCAGGCACTTTCCTAGGGCACAGAAAGCAAAACGATCAAGAGTTTAACCTGGCGTGTGGCAAGGCCAGAAGGTAAATGATCTAATTCAGCTTGTTTCAACTGTTTACAAGATAAAGGAGGCAGGGTAAGGACAGAGACCCACAGTGTGAATTCTCTGTGAATCACACCAAACTTCCCTTGTTGGCTCACCCATCACCTTCCACTGAACCCTAGCCAGCAGATGTGCTGCCCTATCCACTCACATGAGCTCTGCCTTTCTCTCTCTGTCAGAGGACACCAGGGACAGACATGGTAGAGAGCAACGCGGGTGGGAGGGTGGGAATGGTTTATCCTTTTTCTCACCATCTATGTAGCCAGGCACTGGAGAGGAACTGGAGTACCGAGTTCTGGACTCCCTTAATAGATGCAAGCTCTGGGGACACTGGGCACTTCCCATGGGGCGATTCAGCTAGTGCTTCAGAGAAGGTGAAGTCTCTGGCTTGCTTTCCTCCTCTTGCTTGGTTTGGGAGTGGGGCTTGTCGGTCCTGACTCAGATTGCCCTCACAAAGAGTTCATACACAGGCAAGATTGCAGAAAGCAGTGAACGTTTATCACAGCGGAGCCAGGAACAGAAGACTGGGTTCCCCATCTCTGGAAGGAAGAACTACCCACTTTTAGGCTGCCATGGTAAACGGAAACTCCAGCCCCATGGGAGGCCGCATGTGTTGGACAGTGAACGGTGACACAGCCTGAGTTTAAACATCTCCGGTCCAGGCACCAAGTGTCTCCAGAGGATTTCATCCCAGGATCACCGCAGTCATCCAAGCTGTCTGAGCCTTCTAGGCTGAGGCCAGAGACACTGTGGATGGACCACTGATAAGGCATCCTTACTATGCCGTGCCATCTCCAAGTCCCTAACCATAGGAGGCTGTCTACAGCCTGTGTCATGTTGATGAGGATCAGGTCAGAGCATCCCTCAGGAAGGGATGGCTGGGCTCAGAGTGGAAGGGTGAAGAAGCAGAGCAACTGGAGAAGAGAGTTTCAAAGGGGAACAGCATATACCAAGGCCTTGGCAGGAGAAGCCTGTCACACCCAGAACCATTCAATAGAGAAAGGGATCTCAAGTACAGAGGTACTTAACAGAGACTTAAATTAAAACACACACACACACACACACACACACACACACACACACACACACACACACTAGAAGAGCTAGGTAACAAAAGTCAGACAAGCCGGGTAGTGGTGGCACACGCCTCTATCCCAGCACTGGGGAGACAGAGATAGGCAGATCTCTGTGAGTTTGAGGCCAGCCTGGTCTACAAGAGCTAGTTCCAGGACAGCTAGAACTGTTACACAGAGAAACCCTGTCTCAAAAAACCAAAACCAAACCAAAACAAAAATGTCAGCTGAACCACCTCTACATTTTAACTTTGTCACCAGCTTTCAGGGAGTTCGGAAGTAGCCAGAGCACAGGGAAATCCTCAGACTCAGAGAGAAGGGACGCTGAGGCTGAGGTTTATGTCTGCCCTGTCTGGGCAGAGAAAACTACATCATTTCTGTTTCTCTGACAAGTGTTGGTCGATTGTGAAAACTTGCCCAAAATCTTACCAGAAAACACTTTTAGGAAACACAGTGCCAGGGTTGTTTATGGTGGAGATCAGACAAGGAACAAGGATGTTACCATCTGATCATCCAGAGGCTCAGCATCCTCGGCTTTCCCTTCCTAGGCCACCCCCTCCCCCAGTCAGTGGGCTTGTCCCCCACATCTCCTGCCACTCATTCCCTGGTTATTAGCTATGTCACTTCCTGTCTTATTTTTGTTCCCTGCTGCTATGATAAAAACTTAGACCAAAGCAGCTTTCAGCTCACAGTTCCAGGTACAGTGCTTCATCGCGGAGAAGTCACAGCGGCAGGACCTGCGGGCGGGGTGGGGGGAGCTGCGGTCACATGGCCATGGCGCCAGTCGTCAGGGTAGTCAGGAAGGGAAAACGAAGAATGCATGCCTAGCTCTGTCAGCTCCTTCTCTCCTTTTTACACACTCCTGGGGCCCAGTCAAGGAGTGCTACCTCCCACACTGGGGCGCATCTTCCCCACCTCAGTTACACAATCAAGATCACACCACTTACCACCACCTCCCGCGTGCACAGGGCAGGCCCAAAGGCTCTGGCTCCCAAGAGAGTCTAGATTTTGTCAAGTTGACAGTCAACAGTAACCAGCACACTCCCAGAATCCCATAATGTCAACGTCACTCCAGCTACTCTGGCCAGCATGCCTACCTTCCCAGGTCACTCACTCTGCATCCTTAGCTCCAATAGTCCTTCAGTCTCTCAAGATATCCCCTTCTCTTCCCTTCCCCCATCCCTTCTCACCCAGGTTAGAAGTCACCTTATTAATCTGATAACCTTCTGGCTTAGCTCTCATTGGGCTGTCTTTTTCTTGTTTCATTCTTCTGGGGGTGGGGGAGGGGGAAGGATCAACTTTGCTTCAGTCTAGTTCTTTATTTCACACCTGCCCCCCCACATAGCATCTCCGTGGCTGACCACCCTCATTTTACCCTTACCATCAACCCTCTGATTAGAAACCAGAGCTTGGCCTCCGCAATGGGAGGGATCAAGAGGAGGGAGGACCTCTCCGAGTGAAAGGAAGTTCACGGCTGGTCGAGATGGGTCCCGAATGCATGGCCAGCCTTGGAGTCGAGTTTTAGGGGTTATATGTTGTGAGGTAGCAAACAGGGCTGGATCATAAGCATCGATGAGGCCAAAGCTTAGCGACCACACATAGCATGACAGCGGCTGTCCATTGCCTCGGTAGGCCACTTAGACCCCAGGGTCTGAGTTTCTATTTTAAATGGAATAGAAGGTTCTGGGCTAGCAGCTAGGCAGAGCGGTTAAGATGGCCCAGGAGTCAGCATTTGGACAATGGTGTGGCGTCATTCTAAGCCGAGACCCTCTTTGCCCCTCACTATCTGCCTGTCATAGAATCTGCCTCTTGTCTTGGGGTCACAGTACACTGAAGTCTCCATTTCTCTACCACACCAGCCTCGGGGGCCTACAAGCATCTTGTTACTTCTACCTGGAAAATCGCCTTCTCCTAATTCCATGCTATTATTATTATAGTGGGTGTGTGTATGCATGTGCCATGATGTAGTAAGGAGGTCAGAGGACAGCTTGTGAGAACCAGTTCTATCTCCAGCAACAGCCCTATTGCCCTATTGAGGAGCAAAACTCATTTTAAATGGGGGCAGGCTCTTTGGCCCATAAATTCCCACTCTTGGCTCCCCTTTCTGCCTTGGCCCCATTCCATCAGCCTTCCCCTCAGGTCTCTACAAAGCAGGCCTTCTCAAGGTCACTTAATAATCAATTCCCCACTCCACCCCCCCCCCCGACTCGTTCCCAAGCTCTCAGGATTTTTAAACCATTTGGTCCTTGTCCCTGGAGACACTTTTTCCTCCCAGGTCCCATATTCTCCTGGCTTCCCTTCTATCTCTGTGGCTGCTGGTTCTTGGTGTCTTATGCCAGCCCTCCACTATCTTCCTGACCCCCAAACACACTGAAGAGGCCAAGAACTCAAGTTCCTCAACTCATCTTCTCCATCTTTCCAAACGGCACACTGAGGTTGGCAGCCATGGATTTCAAGTGACGGCTGCAGCTAGGTCCAGGGCTTATGATGCCTTTGCTGGCAGCTGGATAGCTGTGTTTCCAGGCAGTGCAGCCCCAGATGCCAGACTCCAGCACCCAACTGTCTGGTAAGCTTTTCCCCAGAATGTCCAGTGGCCACATGGAATTTGTAATCTGTCAGGTGCTACATTTTCCTTGAACCCCACTTCTGAAGTCTTCCTATTTCTGCAAGGACCAAGGGCCCCTACTCCCCCTCTCTATAGTTATAGGGGCAAAAAGTGCAATGCCACATCTAACTCCTCCGTGTCCCTCACAGCCCCAGTGGAAACTGAGATCTCTACCTACCAAGTAAATCTGGAGTTGGCCTCTTCTCTCTAGCCTTGCCCCAAACCAGCTTGAGCCTCCACTCTTCTCTCCTGCTGCTCAACAACCCAGATGCTCACCTGTGTTCTGCTCCCCACAAAGCAGTGAGGGGTGTGTTTAAATTTTAAATAAGTGTGGGGAGTTTGTCTTCCCTGGGTTGAGAGGGGGAGCCGGGCCTGTGAGTACCTGGCACCTCTCCTGTCCTCACTCTCCTCCCTGTTTGGGCGCAGTGGCCTCCTCGTCATTCCTGGCTTCTCCCTCTACTGCAGCTCTCCTCTGATCCTGACAGGTCTTTGCTCCAGGGGAACATTACTAATGAGGTCCCTTTGCCCACCCCTTCATTTTACTTCCCTCCTGAACACTCCAGGCCATCTTACTCTGTAAATTGTGCCCATCTCTCCCTCCTAGGCTGCAATGCACGAGGACAAGGGCTTCTCCTGGAGAATCCTCAGGACCCAGAGCGATGCCCAGTTCAGGCAAGTGTATTTTCTGCTGTATTCATTCAGTGGCAGGGGCGGGGGTGGGGTGGAGGTAGCAGATGTGGAGGGAGGTAGAGGCGTGGGCAGGAGCCAGGCCAGCAGGCCCTGTCAGTCTTGCTCCTCTGGTGGACTGTTGACACCTCCAGGGTCATGTTTGGAAAAGCTCACCTGGCCGGGCGGGTGGGGGGAGGTGAGGACCAGACATTCTACTACAGTGGTCACCCTGGCCTTAATGGACTGGCCGGTAAAGAATTCTAAAACTTTGTTTTCTGGAAAGTTCTCTCCCTCTCAGGAGGAGGGTTGGGAGGGGCTCCTGAACCAAGGAGATCCCTACCTTTGTGCAATACTTGGTTCCCCATGGGCCTGTAATTAAGGATAATCAGCCCCGAGCTCTGAGTCAAGTGCTGCAGCAAAGCCTACACAGGTCGCAAGGGTGCTGCCTCTCTCTGAGCATCTCCTGCAGGAACTGGCCCTACCATGCAGAGGCCTGCCCTTCTGCATGCCTCAGAGAGCTTCTGAACACGGAAGTCCCTCCCACCACCCCTTCTCCTCTCTCTAACCTGGACTCATTTCAGTAGCAAACAAGACCAAGGAAGGGCATGGCCCTTCTCCACTCCCCAGATGGTAGGAGAGGAACCACCCAGGCCTGGGGAGGAAAGTGCCTGTGTGGATCACAGGTTACCCTTAGGTGCTCTTGGAAGGGAGCCCCCAGGGGCCACCAGCATCAGCCCTGGTGTTCAGTCCTAAGCTGCCTCTCGCTCCCACTCAGCACTCCAAACAAGGGCCAGAGTAAGCATGCAGCATTCCCTCGCCCTGCTGGGTCTCTCACGTTGCCTTTGCCTTCTGCACATTCCTTGAGGGTTCTAGTAACTGCTGTAGGAACAGTGAGACCATTTAGACTAACCTGATGAGTCAAGCCAAGGTAGAAACACCTTTCAAGGGCCCCTTCATTTGGCACAGCTGGGACTTTCTTTGCTGAGAGTAATAAAATTAATTTCCACTTCAACCAACATTCATCTACTAACTCAGCTAAGAGACAAGGGAATCATAGTTATCGGGGAAGAGTGTTGCACACCTGGGCACTCAAGGGTTAGAATTCTTTCTCCTTTCTCACAGGCTGTAAGGCAGTGCTCCTGAGAGGTGGTGCCCCTGCCGTGCATGCACCACCTCACAAAGCCTGCCTGGGGCAGAGACAGCTGGGACTGTGATGCCACTAGGTCAGGAAGTGTGGAGGTACTGTAGACAAAAGAAACTCACCAGGAGCTCCCAGACAGAATCTGCAATCCAGACTCTGTCCTTAACGTGTGTATCCCCAGCCCACCAGCTCACCCATGCACTCTCTTTGCTCCTGACCAAGTTTCTCTTTACCTAGTTCCTGCTCATGGGAGACTAAAGACAGTAAACTGGAATCATTGGCCAGTGGGTTCACTTACGTGGGGAGGAAAATGCCGGCTTGGAGGGAGGAAGAGGAAGAGTGTGGAGCAGAAAGGTGTGAGTGGCTGAGCTCCTTCTGTTCGTCGTCCAGCCTTAGCTGGGCCGGCACTGGGGAAAGAGCCCGCACCTGAGCGTGGACGTGGACCCCAGCTTTCCCTGGCACCTGAGCGGGACGTGGACCCCAGCTTTCCCTGGCACCTGAGCGTGGGCCCCAGCTTTCTCTATGCTGACCATATTTTGCAAATAGTCCTGTGCATGTGTGGACGCAAACAACGATGGGTCAAAAAACATTCATTAAAAAGTAAAAAAAACTTCTGTGCCTAAAGGACCAGAGAGAGATGTCTTAGTGGTTAAGAACCCTGACTGCTCTCCTGGAAGACCTGAGTTCAATTCCCAGCTCCTACATCAGGCGGCTCACAACTACTTGTAATTCCAGTTTCAGGGGACGGAAAACCCTCTCTGACTTCCAAAGGTATCTGCATGTGTATGAATGAGCATTAGCCTACTCTCTCTCTCTCTCTCACACACACACACACAAACACAAAGGAATCTTTAAAAAAAATTTAAAAATTAACATGGCAAAACTATACAGAGAATTTGAAGAAAATCACAGAAGGAGAGAAAGAGAGAATATTCATTGAAGAGGAGACATTGGTGCTCAGTAAACACAGTCTCTAGACTGGTGTGCAGATATGTCCAAATTCAAACAAAGCTGCAATGAAAATCTTTACATTTGCCAGTATGGAGTTTTTGAGAGTTTTTGTTGGGATCATTTGGAGTCCTGGCCTCCAGCTGCTCTTCCCTGCTAGAGATCTTTCCTTTCCTTGTGATTTGAGTTACTGAAAGCTGTGTCATAATTGTTTACCAGCTCAGCTTCACGAGCACGTGTTGCCTTGAGGATCAGAGGATAAGGTTTTCACCTGTTGGCCCACCTGACCGTTGGGTATATAAGCCTCCATGGTGCTATTGAATAAAGGGCTTCTTACCAGTGACTAGAGGTTCGTGTCTCTGTCTCTCTGTCTGTGCTGTCTGTCTGTGTGTTTGTGTCTTTGTGTGTTTCAACCTCCAGCTGCTTGCCTGAAGCTCGTGAAGTGTATGGTAGTGCATAGAGCGCAGACAGGCGTTGTGCGCTACGAGTTTTCATGCATAGATGTGGGGATTTAGCTGGCACTTTGTAGGGCAATTTGGCAGGTGCCATGATATTTGTTGGGGGCATTTGGGAGTGAAGAGCTGCCCCCCCCAGTAGCCCTCAGTAGGACCCTAGACAAGTAAACGTCTCTGCAGAAGGCACTGTGCAGCAGTGACAGGTAGAGACAGAGACCCGTGGACAGCACGCTGCACACGACAAAGTCAGTTGCAGAAGACTGAGTCTGGAAACACTCATTCTGAGAGACAACAGCCAGTAATCACATCAACGGGAAAGAAACACAAAACTCCAAACAGGCTACACTTTCAAGTGTCAAAATATGTGATTAAAAATTAATTTACGGGGCTGGAGAGATGGCTCAGAGGTTAAGAGCACTGGCTGCTCTTCCGGAGGTCCTGAGTTCAATTCCTGGCAAGTACATGGAGGCTCACAGCCATCTGTAATGAGATCTGGTACCCTCTTCTGTCATGCAGGCAGAACACTGTGTACATATAAATAAATAAATCTTGAAAAAATTTACACCTTCCAATCCCAGAGTGGAGACCACCATGGCTCCCCTGACCTGAGCTGCAGCAGGGCAAGCGCAGGCAGTTGGAGGGCAGGTCTCTGGGTTGTGAGCAGAGCGGACTTGGTGAAGGTTCATCTCGGGTAGGTTGTCCTCCAGCTTCTGTACTCCTGTGAGCTGCAGAAAGGAAGGACATAAGAAATCCTCCACTTCATCTCTTCACTGAGGGCCACACAGGGCTCTGCCTGGCAACAAACGACCCAGCAAACCTCTAAAGGTCTGGTTTAGTGAGTGGATGTTTTAGGAGGCTGTGAATCTGTGCTTTAAAAAAACAAAAAACCATTATTTTTTTATATGTATCTGTACATGTCAAGGTTCATGTGGTGGTGAGAAGAAGACTTCTCCCTGAGGGTTTGGGGCACTGGATTTGGGTCATCAGGCTTGGCAGCAAGCACCTTTACCTGTTGAGCCATCTTGCTGGCTCTTGCCACATTTAAAACAAATATTTTATCCATCTGCAAATGAAATGCCTGAAGGATGATACAAAGAGACTATGATATTCTAAAGTCCTGTGGGAATGACATCAGGCCCTTCTGCTAGCGGACAGGAATCAGAAGTGAATCAAACTCAATTAGCTTATCCAATATGGCTCCACCCCACCTCTACCTTCTTCCCTGATAGCCCACATTGTGATCCTGGATGCTCGGGCCACAGTTTCGCCAACAGCTGATGAAGCTGAGACTATGGACAGAGTAGTGATGGCCGGTCCATTGCCATGAGAGGGTTCAAGAGGGCAAAACCCACCCCAATGCTAGCTCCCTGAACTACTTCCCTATGCCAGCATGGTGCGAAGCACACACCTCCAGCACCTGGCTGGAGCTCAGTCTCTAAAGATGCCTTGCTCAGGGTTACATAACTCATACACTCCAGAGTGAGTCTCTCATTCCAAAGGCTCTGTTTCTCTGCATTCAGTAGGCTCTCCTTTTACAGGGAGCCCTCTAATCCGAGGGACCCAATGTTTGCTCACAGCTCCAAGAGTCCAGGCGTGGAGATATTGACAGCTCTGAGAAATGGCTGCCTTCTCCCCTCTGTGGAGCTTCTGAGAGGGGCCCTGGATGACCTGGAGCTGGAACTGGCCACCATTGGCTTGACTCTCTACCTCAGAGCTGGCCTGAGCTATCACTGTCTCCCTTATTACATAACAGATCAGAACTCTGCAGAGCCAGCTCAGCTCCTCAGGGTGGCTTGGGTCTGTACTGGTGACCCAACAAAGGCATGGTGGCTTTTGCACAGAGTGAGATTTGTAGAGGGATTTTTTTTTTAGTTCTTTGAGAGAGAGATGGTATTTTTACTCTAGATGCTTATTAAAACTGCTCTAAACTTTTCGATGCTATCAAATGGATGAAGTTGCTCAATAAAATTTCATTCATTTGAACAAGAAAAACACTCGTAGATCCATATGTGGATGAATACACACAGTTATATAGTTGCTATTTGTAGGCTGACCCCGTGTGTCATCATTGAACAATAAAGTTCTCTAAGAACTAACTTACTGAAGAGATGGCTCAGGGGGGACAGGTGCAGGCCACCAAGTCTGAAGACCCAAGTTCAATCCCTGTGTCCCATGTGGTGGGAGGGAGAACTGACTCTCTTGTCCTCTGACCTCCAATCATGCACCATGGCGTGTGTGTGTGTGTGTGTGTGTACACAAATATAATAAAAATTACAGACCTACTTAAATACTTGGCAGTCATCTTCTACACACATGGTGTGTGTGGGGAGCTGGTGTTTTGCTTTAAAAGATGAGGCAAGAAAAGGTTTCAGGTTGCTCCACATACACTCTTCTCTGCAAACGCAAACAAGGTGAGACTTCTCCTGCTGAGACCCAGAAGTCTACATTGGATGAAATCAACACCCATCGTTGTCCTTCTGCATGTGGAATTTTAGACAAATGCCCACGTTTCTGTCTGTAAATTGAACAAAGTAGCCAGTGGTCTCAGACATCATTGAGGAATAAATTTGCAGAATCAGTATTTACTTCTTGTTGCTCATTAACTTTGATTCCAAGTGGGTGTTCTTTGGGAGGCTTCTCTGGAATATCACTGAGAAGTCAGACCCCATCAAGCTCTAAGCACAGCCACCTGGCAGAGCACACTGTAATCCTAGTGGTGGGAGGCTGAGCCAGAAGGATTCAAGTTGGAGGCCAGACTGAGCATCACAGGGTCTATACACTCTATACACTGCCTTCTATGTTACCTCAAACTTCCTTCCTGCTCATACAGAAAGTTAGCATACCTGATCCTGTGAAGGCTGCTTGTAAGAATGCCACAGCAACTCTGACTTCAACACCGAAACAGCAGCCTCAGGTTAGGAGAACAGAGTTCCACACAGGTGTGTGCTCAGTAAGGAAGAAAGAAGACAAGAAGGAGAGAAGAAAGGAAAGGGAATAAGGAAGGAAAGGCGGGGGAGAAGGGAAGAGAGTGGAAAGAAGCAGGAGGGGGATGAGAAAGGAAGGAATGAGAAGAAGGGAAGGGAGAGGAGGAAGATGGGAAGGAGGGAGGGGAGTAAGGGAAGGGGCCCAGAAGACAGAAGAGAACTGTAAAGGGGCAGACGCAGGCACGGTGGGGTTGGGTTGGAATGGCACCAACAGAACAGACTCCGGTCACTGCTCAAAGGGAAGGAAATGAAATATTTGTGACATTTCAGTGAAAGTAGTAATTTCATTCATCACCTCAAGGTCTCTTACCAGAAAAGGCCAGACAGTGGCACCCATACAGTCTAAGGAGAGGACGGCCTCGTGCCTCATGTTTGCCTGGCTTGTGCTGTCAATGTCTGTGATACATGAATGTACCATGCACTTCTCTAAAGTGTCTGCATTTCCTGGGAGCCACCATTTGGTCTCCAGGCTCACTCCTTTGTTCAACACCTCACTGGGCTGCAACTAGGAGAGATGGAATAGTGGTCTCCCTGAAGGAAGGATCACTGTTGGCGCTAGAATTTAGATTGTGTCCACGGGATGAGTAGCAACAAACATCTTAAAAGCAAATCTGGACACATTTCTATAAGAATGAGGCGGCATGGTGGCCCACACAAAAACTTCTGAGCAAAATTAACGGACACACAAGCAAGGGTCCCAGCAGCTACATCATCCCTAAGTGTGTTTATTAACCAAATGAATGGAATTAGACGAGTTTATGCTTATCTCACAGTGGAGGACTGAGCTGCAAATGCCCATGTCCAGTCCTGTTCATGTTGCCAGAATTAATCCAGCCAACCATCTGCTTCCTCCTTCACACCCAGAAAGTACTGATCCCAAAGCCCAGTCTTCTCAGGAGCCCTGAAGTGAGACACTTTATACTGCAGGTGACTGAGCCATCATGGTGTCCCTCCTAACAGAGGCACAGAATCAGGACCCTAACATGGCCTGAGGATGAGGAGCTGGGCCCAAAGAGGAAAGCCAAATGCCCATGGTTGTGGTCACTGCAAGAAGAAACAAGGTTCAGGACCAAAGCCTTTGGGTATCCACCCTGCACTGTCCCAGGCCGCTGACTTAGGAGGTCATCACCAAAAGGCCTGTCAGGATGTCATCATGTCACAAAGGTCACCCCAGGGCTTCCAGCCACAGGCCTGTGGGCAGCATGTACTCATAGGCCATTACATCACCTCACCACCCATTCCTTCAATGGCCTACAAAGATTGCTGCAATTGTCTTTCTTGCTTTGAGGCTCAGTATTATTGCTCCAGAGGCAGCAAACTCCTCCCCATGGCTCCTTTACCCCTAGACCCGCCTTCAGATTACTAGGTAAATACCTGCTATTCCTGAAGGTATGCCTCTCTTGTTATGGTTACCCAGTCACCGTGGGGAACACACACACACACACACACACACACACACACACACACACACACAGTTTGAAAAAGTAAAGAAGAGGATTACCATTGAGTAAGACCGAGGGTCACAAAGGTGTCCATTAAAGGCCTTAAGGGTCTGTAATGGGGTTTAGGACATGAGAGAAAGGGGAAAAGAGGGAGAAGGGAAAAAGGGAAAAGTAAGAAATGACCAAAATAAACACAGCTAATATTTAACACTTAAGTCCTGGGCACTGTCCAGAACGCCTTCTCATTACCATCAGGTCAACTCCGAGATAAGTGTTATTATTACCCTGGTTTTTCAGATGAGGAGACAAAGACAGTGAGTCTAGGACTCAGACCCAAGCCAGGCAGCTTCCAAGCAAAACACTTCGCTGTGCTGTGGAATGTGGAGAGAGCCCATAGCTCTCACCAGGGTTTGACCAGCTTGGGCAGGACACTGCGTAGATGAACGCCTTTGTGTCTCTCTCCACTTGCTGGGTGTTTGAAGGGTCCTCATTCTCTCTCAGCCCCAGTTCCTAAACTTGAGCTAATAACATCATTAGAAGGGTGGAGCTGTGTGAATGGGAGGGGGAGTGTAGTTGCTTTTCTTACTCTTTGGGGGGCCTACCACCCAGCTTCCAAATCAATACACAGAAAATACAGAGATGTATTCTTACTTATGAATGCCTGGCCTTAGCTTGGCTTGTTTCTAGCCAGTATTTCTAATTTAAGTTATCCTGATTACCTTTTACCTCTGGGTTTTTTGTTTGTTTATTTGTTTTTGTGGCTTTATATATCTTTCTTTCCTTCTTACTCTATGGCTGGCTGTGTGGTTGTGTAGATGGTCTCTGGAGTCCTCTCTCCTTCTTTTCTCATTCCCTAGCTTCTTTTCCCTGATTTCTCCTTCTATTTATTCTCTCTGCCTGGCAGTCCTGCCTATCCCTCTCTGGGGTAGCTATTGGCCATTCAGCTCTTTATTAGATCAATGAGGTGTTTTAGGCAGGCAAAGTGACACAGCTTTACAGAGTTAAACAAATGCAACAGAAAAGAATGTAACACAGTGCCTGGCGGTGGTGGCACACACCTTTAATTCCAGCACTTGGGAGGCAGAGGCAGGTGGATCTCTGTGAGTTCGAGGCCAGCCTGGTCTACAGAGGGAGTTCCAGGACAGGCTCCAAAGCTACACAGAAAAACCCTGTCTCAAAGAACCAAAAACCCAAAAAACAAAAAAAGAATGTAACACAGCTTTAGCTAATATTCCACAACAAGGGAGGAGAGACATGGAGATACAACGCCGAAGAAAGGTCACTTAGGGCAGGGGACGAGGAGGCAGGGAGAGGTTTGGGTGGTGACTTCAGGTGGGCTCTTATTGTAACAGGAGTTAGTCTGGACTTTTACCCGACCTCTTACTTACCCTTAAGCTCAATGACTTGAGAAAAACCACAGCTAGAGTTAAAGCCGTCTCTTCATATTGTACAGCACCCCCAGGCTCATCTTCCTGAGAGTCCAGATTCAGTAGAAGCTGTTACATAAGTTTTATCACCACTCAATGCATGCATCCAGTCCTTTCTGATAAAATCCTATCTACAAGTCAGGCCATACTTCAACTCCAGTGAGAGGAGTCTTCGTAAATACAAAAGTGAGTGTGCACACTGTACTGTTTATGTGCTTGTCTGTTCTACTTTTCTTATTGCTGCCAAAACTTTAGTGGCTTAAAAGAAGAAGACTTAGGGCTTGAAATGTAGCTTAGTTGGTACCTTGTTGAGCATGCAGGAGTCCGGAACTCAATCCCCAGCACTGCATACACTAGGCATGGTGGTGCATGTTCAAATTCCCAGCACCAGAGATGGAGGTGGGAGAATCCAAAGAACAAAGTCATCCTTGGCTAGAGTTTGCTCAGCATCAGCTTGGCAAGAAAGAAAGGGAGGGAGGGGATAGGGGAGGGACACAGGAGGAAGGGAGGAAGGAAGGGAGGGAGGAAGGAAGGAAGGAAGGAAGACAAATTTAACCATTTTCCCACTCCAGAGCCACAAGTTCAAAGGTCTGATCTTGAAGGTACAAGCCGAACCGCATGCCTTCTGGTGCCCCATCTTGGACAAAGTGAGAAAACGGAAGGAAAGCGAGCCGGCCGCAGTGTCCAGTGAGGAAATGGAAGGAGAGCGAGCCGGCTGCAGTGTCCAGGGGTTCTGTCCTTTGCCTTTTCCACCTGCTGAAGCCTTTTGTGTTTTTTGTTTGTTTCTTTGGTTCATGCCCCCTTCCTTCTCCTTCAAGGTGGCCATAAACACCTCACTTAAGCACCTGCCCTGGCCCTCAGCTGTCCATCACATGCTGCGTGTGACTGGCCCTCTGCCTCTTCTTCCGGGAGCCTTATGATGATGTTGGGTCCATATCAGCCCTACCCAGATCTTTGCTCTCCCCATTGGCCCCATACTGACAGCTGCAGAGGGATCTAGACAGACACAGAACCCACGGGGCCTGGGGACGCAGACAAGCACACTTTTATTCTGTTGACCACGGTGGGCTGCATTTTCTAGTTCACTGACTGCTGATGGGAGATAGATTTAAGATCCAATGGGTTAATAAGTATTGTCTCATCACATCACCACAGAGAAATCTAAAGCCCAACACAAGAGCCCAGAACAGGTATCTCAAAGTCACCCTTGTTCCACGCTATGAAAAATTCTAGTAAATTTAGCCTAATGTTGTCCTTGGCATTTCTGCCATTAGAAAAGAAATTTTGGCCAGTCATATGTTTTAAGGAGACCAATTTTGTATCTTAAAAGATGCTGAGGTTTGAACTCCTTTTACATTGCCGGAACCCCACCTTTACTCTCTACTTGAGAGGAGCTAGCCAGGGTCTCTGCAACACTTTCTCTTTCAGATCCTTTTTTTTTTTGAACAGCATTTGGCTACCTGAACCTGTGGCGATCCCTTATCAGGATTATAAACCCAGAAATCCAGTTGAGACCTTCCGTTTGACTCTCCAGACATGTGAGAGCTGTTTCTCGGTGAAATTGAAGCTTGCGCAGAGATACGAGATCAGAAGAGGTACGGTGGGCCAGACCTTCTGTGGCTTCCCAAGTACAGTGTTACCACCATAGGGGATGTCACAGCAGAGGAGGTGTCCTGTCAGTGGGCAGGACGGAGGGAACCGTAGAAGTTTAGACTACTAACTCAACACACAGGAGGATCACGGGAGCACGGACGATCTGCTTACTCATTTGTCAAAAGGTGTTCTGTGTTTCCTTGTCTGCATGCACCTGCTACCTCTGTTCCTCACCCAAGCACCCTGGGTTCAACATCACCGCCCCCCCCCGGCTACATCAGCCTCGGTGTCCCTCGCTCCAGCAGAAGCACCCATGTGGAACAGTACTGGGCCACTCTTTGAGTGAAAACGCTGCCAGTTTTAATCCATGAGGCTGGATTAAAACCAAGTATCTTAATCCAAAAAAACAAAACAAAAACATGTTATTCCTTTCTCCCACATTAAATCAAAATAAAAAACTGACACTAAGCCACAACTTGATAAAATATAATTCAGAGCAGAAGGTGCTGGTTTAAATCCAGTGATTACTTGGACTTTTAAAATAAATATCAAGTGATTTAAAAACGCTTTCTCCCATTTCTTTGGGTGGCCGTACTTTCTTGGTGTGACTCATTCAACTTTGCTGTCCAGCTCGTTGGACTGAACCACAAAGAACTCTTCATTTTGAACTTTTAGGTAGGGGATGGGAAGATAGCTGCTTCCTGTCCAGCCTCTGGCTAGGTCTGGCTCCATCAGTGGGTGAGGGTTTTTGTCTTCTTTTGTTTTGTTTGTTTGTTTAACGTTTTCAGAGAAGCACAAAGAGTGGAATATGGCCACTCTGCAAGAACTGGAATACACTTGACGAGTAGCAAGTGCTCAGTGCATCTATTAACTATTAAAGAATCTTTCCTGGCCTGTCATTCAAACACCTGTCAATACCTACAGCGGTCCTAGTTCTTGGAAATGTCCTAAGGAAATACAGGGTATACAGGCCTGACCACAGCTTGCAGTCTAGAAACAGGTTCTTAAACAAATGTCCGTGTCATAAATGACAGACTGAAGGCAGATATGGCGGTAGCAGAAATGAGTACTGATCCTGGAGGTACAGAAACACCTGTTGTTAAAATTGCTTTCTTCCATATTTCGCAAATGACACTCTTGTTCAGCTGTGCATCGCATGCCCGTAGGGCCGGCTGGGGGAAGGTGGGAGCTTTTGGAAAATCCCCGCTGCCTCAGATGGGAATTCCTCGCTGCCAGGACTAGATGGCAAGTTGGCCTGCAGCAATTCTAAGGCAGCATTGAGTGAGCTGTACATCCTGAGGTCAGCCGGTTACTAGGGTGTTAGTGTGCACGCACAGTGGAGCAACCTGAGGCACAGGTGGGCGTGGGCGTTGGCAAAACTGGCTTCACCGTCTTCCTTTCCATGTCAGGCGCAGTCCTCTTTTGACTTTATCCATTCAAAAATTAAGTTTGGGAGGCTGGAGAGATGCATTAGTGGCTGAAAGCATTTCCCACACTTCTGAACAACCTGAGTTTGGTTCCTAGTCTTGAAGTCAGGAACTCAATCCTAGTCCTCACGTCGCCAGGCAGGACACAATCCCCTGGGACTCCAGCTTTATGGGCTTTGACCCCCTTCTGGCCTCCACAGGCCACGTGTGGCATACACTCACACACACAATTTTTTTTAATTAAAAATAGGGGGTCTTAAGAGATGGCTCAGCAATTAAGCACACTTGCTACTCTTTCAGAGGGCCCAGGTTCAAATCCCAGAACCCACACATCTAACCACCTGTAATCCCAGTTCCAGAGGATCCAATGACCTTTTGACCCAAGGGCACCAGGCACACATGGTACACAAACATGCAAAATAACTCAACACACATAAACAACTAATCTTAAGAACAAACTCGTTGGTATGACATCACCCGTCACCATCTCTTTCTCAACTCCGCTCTGTATCCTAATCTGTCTTTTGTCTTTGACCCTGCTCCACCTTAAAACATCTTATCATATCCACCTTCTGTGGAATGCCTTCTGTACCTACCCGTCCCCTCGTGCGTTTATTGTCCATCGCTTGTAAACAGTTGTGTCCCAGATGCAAGTTCTTGAAGCCTTCCCATCCAATTATCTGTCCTGCCCTGAAGTGAACTCACTGAGGTGCCTTTTGCACTAGTTTCAGGTGTCATGTAAGTATAAAGTAATTCTCATTTGTAACTCTAAAACTAAAGACTGTAAATTACTCAGAGCAGCAGGCTGTGAAGTGATAGCCTACAAGCTTATGCTTAAAACCATTTTCACAGCCTTACTGGCCCAGCGGTGAGTGAATGAACCCTTTCTGTTCCTAGGACAAGCTTTGATCATTTTTCTTCCACACTACTGTCCCAACTGTGTGCTGGTAAAATCTGTGCTATAGCCCATTTCTCCTTTACCCACCACAGCATAAAACAAAGCAGATATTAAAATTAGTTTATTTTTCTACTTAACTTTTAATAAATGAGAAGAAACACAGTAGTCTTGTCTCATATAGAACATTTATAATACATAACAATCCATAAAGCCTCGTGGTGAGGTAGGAACAGCTTTGGAAATAACACACAGTCATAACACACAGAAATTAGGGAAAATGTCCTGCACTTGCTGTCTGCACTGGCGCTCAACAAGCTAAGAGCTGCATCAACGGCACTGCTGGCCCAGAGGACAGGTGCAGCAGACACACCCAACACGAGGACATCAAAGAATCAGACACACTGACGCTCCATTGTGCTGTTTCAAGGCAGACCCCTATCACGGCGATCTGTGTCTTTTTATATAACCACATATTAATTCTATGTTACATTCTCCTCAGCATCTTTTTGCCAGACACTGAACCTTAATATTTTTGGCTTAAAAGTTTAAATTGATTAATATACAAAAGGCTCTTGTGCCAGTGAAAATGACTGCTAAATATTCCAGAGCTTGTTAGTAAAACAGCATGACCATATACACACACACACACGTATATATGCAGTGCTGTATCAAAACAGATTACAGTCACATTTCCCAGTCTGTGAAGCACGAGGACAGTTCTGATCACAGAGACAACAAAAGCCTTCCACCTCCCCAAGACCTCTTAACACTGTTTTATTACTTAACTGAAACGTAGTATTAAAATATTTTCTATTGTAGAATCACACTCCATATCTGTGTATGACTACCTTAAGACAGCAGGTTAATGACATTTATTGTTCAAATGGTATCTGCTTGTAAAACAGTAAAAAACGTTCAAAACCAGTTTACATACCAAATACTTCACATTAGGTTTTGTCCTTTCCCTCAGAACTTTCCGAAACTCAAAACAGAATGCTGACCACACACACACACACACACACACACACACACACACACACACACACACACACAGAGCTTCCTGCGACTTTCCAAACCCTTCCTGTTCAAATTACACATCTTAGGTTAAAGCCATTCGGCATCTTGTTTCTCTTTTGAAGGTGAAGATACAGTAAAATGTTTGAGGGCCGCTTTTCAAGTTCTAGCCTGCACTCCTACAATGTAGATGCCATCCAGAAAAGAGTTACTCCTACATGTTAAAAGCTGACCACGGAAAATGAAATCCGTTCTTCCAAGGCTCACATGGCTTGGAAGGATTCCTGGTTGAGTGCAATTTGGGAGCATGCAGCACCCTCTCACTCAGCTCCTGATGAAAGACAGGTCCACCCTGGCCTTGCTCAAACACAGGACCAGGAGAGCAGCGAAAGGAAGTGTATCAAACACCGGGCTAGTCCCCAAGAGGTCAAGGTAGCTCCTTATTCTCTTTCAAGGAGAAATAAGCTATTTTGGAAAAGACACTCAAGTCCCATAACACTTAAATATAAAAACATGTCTTTTTTTCTTAAAGATAATGCTAATATAGCTAAAAATGGGTTAGAAAGTGCACTGTAAAGAAATAAATAATTCTCTAAAACTCCAAGGTGAGTGGGTGCCCATGGTTTGCTATGACAAACATACTTCCGAAGGAAAAAAAAAAGCCTGTGGTACTTTTTAACACAGAAGCCACTTAACCTAAAAGCACTTCTGAAAAATAGACCAGCACAGCTCTTGTTCCAATTCCTGGGGCACCTTCGACACGAACCCCCCACACACACCAGTGCTTCTGAAGGACACCAGCCGGATGCCACAGGCTTTCACCAGTTGCCTTGCTGTGTGTTATGGGGGCACTGCTAAAACCTGTGTGGTGCCAGTCAGGAGTGTCCTCCAGACAACCAACTGGAGTTCTCTCTCACACTCACCCGTACATCTCTCCATTTCATGTTGAAAAGAAAAGAAAAAAAAAAGCAAATTTTTGCAAAATTCAAAGTAACCACCCGTCAAGGGGCTGGATCATATATTAATGATGCATTATACAGGCTGACAATTGGCCCAGAGTAGTAAATGTGAACTTACAAACTACGTTCCTAAAATGAAATTTCTCAACAGAAAATGCAGCTGTTATAAGCAGGCCCATTGCCAGCAACAGGCTCTTTACACTCAGGGAAAGACCATCCCTTCAAAAGTAACTGTCATGCGCTAACACTTCCATTTTCAGATTATTAAGCAATGAATTATTTCAAACCCCAAAAGTTTAACTTTACCCAAAAGTAGTCAGCTATAAAAGTTATTGAAGTAGTCAGAGTACTCTGTCCCTAGAAAAATAGAGCTATCACAACTAATATTAATAGTCACTCTCTCGAAGACAAAAAGAAAAAAATCTACATTCTCTTCACAAAGCATTAACCTTTCTCTATCAAGGAAAATATAACTTAAGTATCTTCAGATGTGTGCATGGATTTGAAATCTGAGGCAAAGAGCAGCTGAGTGACTTCCTGGGTGCAAAGGGCAACGTCTTACAGAGCCAAGCGCCGGTGGAAAACTGAGCATGTCAAGACATGATGGCTTAGAGACCTGAAGGCTTTTTTATTAACTTGCTTTCTACAATATCCAAATTGCAGGAACCATCCGATTTCTTTCTTTCAAGCCACTGGCTCTTGGCAGAAGCAGACTGCATTTGCTGCGCCTAAAAGAGGCCAAATGCATCTGACCGGTCACTAGGAAAGACTTTTAAGACACAATTTGAGATTAGTATCTGCAGTTGACAAAGACCAAGTCTTCATTCTCAAAAATATTCATGAATTTGAAACTTTTAGGCGAACACTGCTAATACCAGTCGGTCTCTGAAAGAAAGCAACGCTGGTACACATGTTTAGAGCGGCTTTGGTAAGATTAAAACCACTTGAGGTTTTCAAGATAACTGAGATATGTAATCTCAACATTAACATACAATAACCTACCTGGTTTTCTTCCTCCCCTGCTCTTCTCCCCTGTACGCTCGCTCCACTATGTGTAAACTCTAATCATTTTGTGAATTATCTCAGTTTACTAGATTATCACTCAGCAGTGGAGAATACAAAATAGTAACTACTCTTATTTCCTGCTAATAATGAGTCACTCAGAAAATACGCTGCCATTATGTTATGTTTATGATTTCAAAGGGCAAGTAGCTACCCCTAAACATCAGCGGAGACAAACTGGATGGCCTGAAAGGTCTCGCAATCACAATCCTAACAAACAGTGTAAAACAATGGGGGAAAGAGAAGCAGAGAAATTCCAGTAACAATTTTATTTATCCCCCTAATTCTTACCATGGGAAATCTGGGAATCAAATGTCATTATGTCATATAAGGTTTATACTTACTTTAAACAAAAATGTAACATAGTGTTAAAACTGGCTTTCAAACGTGTTATAGCATAGCTGCACTATGCACTAATAATCACTAGGCTGTAATGGAGAACATTCTATTATGCAGTTCCATTATGTTCTTACAAAAATAGAATTAAACTCTGCGACCAGACAAGGACTTCAATTACACTACTTGGCAAACTTAGTATTTCAATGGAGTCTATTTTCTCTTGCAGTTTAAAAGCAAAGTCAAATATCACATCCTTTTCAAGACTCACAAAGATGATTCGGGCTGCTTTTTTGGCACGTTTTTAATCTCTATCACCACAGCAGGAAGGCTGCCTTCAGCTTTAGTCCTCCTGGGCTTCTTCTCTAGGTTTTCACTGAGTTCTAAACAAGAAATGCTAACTGTTGGGGCCTTTTCTGCATCCTTTACAGATTGGGTTTGTGGCCGTGTCCCACAGCATTGCTTCAGAGCGCACTGAGTTCTGCAGGCGAGTTCACACGGGACTACTTTAGACCCTACGCTAGCAAATTCAGGCTGGATGGTGGTAGCGTGAATTCCGTGGTTGTGAAAAACGTCTTTAATGGTCTTGGCCACCTGCATGTACGAAGTTGGGTCCTCACATTTTATGTGAGCGGTAGCGATGATTCTGCTCCCAGCAAGTTGCCAGACGTGTAACTCGTGGACTTCCTCGACGCCTTCCACGGCTCGCAGCTCCTTCGCCAGATGCCGGATATCAATTTGCTTGGGAACAGTTTGTAGAAGGATGAGAGCGGATTCCTTGAGCAGTGGGTAAGTTGTGTAGAGAAGTATACAAACCATGATAACGCACAGAGTGGGGTCTAAGTAGAGCACCCAGCATGGGCCGGCCTCTAGGACAGGGGCCTGCGTGCTGTTGATCATCTCCACGGACGACCTGCAGGGGTCACGGAAGCATGGGTTTATACAGAAGCTGCCTTCGGAACAACCCTTCCACAGAAAGTAAAAGAGCGAGGCATTCACTACGACGATCACGGAGCCCAAGGCGTCACCAAGGACGTGCAGAAACACCCCTCGCATGTTCAGCTGCGCTGCTTTGTTGTCTTCTGACTCCAGAGTGTCGTCGGGCTCCGGGATAAGGTTCCCATTCACTTGTACATCCACTGGATCCTCACTCCTGGGTTTTTCTGGCTCTACAGCAAACAATGCAATTTTAATTAAACACATTTAAACTGTTCAGATAAACATCTTGCCTAGGGGTGAAGAAGTTGAAACTTTTTCCAAACAGCACAATAAAAGTATGCTGGGAACAATACATAATGAACAGACCTCTGGGTGCTGCCAGGCCATAACCATACTGGGGAGGACCAGACTGTGTCATTGGGGTATTGTTTCTTCATTTCCTTCCCACCCTCTCCCCTGCCCGACTACTGGTTGGTGTCTTGGAAACATTGTGCTTCACTTTTCTGATACATACAAAAGAGAAACAAAATTTAAGGCTTTTCAGTTCAGCACAGCTGAGGATAAGTCCTCTAACACTACGATCTGACCGGGACCTCTCCGCAGTCAGTGGCACTAGGCAGACTGCTTAATAAAGGTGACTTTAATCTTTAGTGTTTATCATGTTATATATAGTGTCTTGGTAGAGGGGTTTACAAACTGACAAATCAACAACCTGGGGATACTGCCTGGCAGCGGCAGCTCACAGCTTTAATCCCAACACTTGGGAGGCAGAGGCAGGAGGATCTCCCTGAGTTCGAGGCCAGCCTGGTCTACAAAGGGAGTTCCAGGACAGCCAGAGCTGTTACACAGAAAAATCCTGTCTCAGAAAAAAACCCAAGGAAACAAAAAACACAACCTGTAGCTACCAATGAGGCTGGAACTCAAGGATCACTAAATTACCTAAAAGACTGAGACTCAGGTCTGGGTGGTGGCTCACACCATCAATCCCAGCACTCAGGAGGCGGAGGCAGGAGGATCTCTGTGAGCTCCAGGCCAGCCTGGTCTACAAACGGAGTTCGAGGACAGCCAAAGCTGTTAAACAGAGAAGCCCTAACTCGTAAAACAAAAGTTCAAGTCCGACAGCACACCTGAGTAGTTTCACTTTGTTCGGAATGAGAGGAAACCTTTCCCGTGCACCACCCGGACTCCAGCATGCGCTGGAGAAGTTACCCTGCCTCTCAGTGGGATTGAAACAGCACGAAAAGCTGCAACCAAAATGTTACCATCCAGCTTGGGGCGATGCTGGCTCGGTTCTTTCTCTTTTCTTTCCAACACTCTCACCTTCCAAATTTCCACCAGCAGCACATGGGCTCGAGATGAAGAACGTTCCTCAAAACCACGAGGGAACTACATCCCCGGCAGGTCTAGCACCACTCTGCCAAACCCTAAGCGCCGAACGTGCAACGTGCCCTGGCAGGTCCCTAACCTGTGATTTTCCCGGATTAGGTGGTCAGTTCGGGGGAAACACACGCCGCGGCTCACAAAGGCCGCCTTTCACCAGGGCCCACACACCCTCCACCCATCATTATCAAACTTGTTCAGTGGGCACGGAACCACCGCCGCGCAACCGGGCGCGGGGCGTGGCACCCAGCTCGGGCGCCAGGGGGCGCCCGTCCCCGACCCCAGCGGCGCTCGCTCACCTGCCGGGTCCGCCTTGAGCCCGTTGGAATTGCTGGTGTTGGCCACCAGCGTGTTGGTCTCCTCCTGGTCCGGCACCCGTCCCGGCGGCGCGCTCGCCTCGCCCACTGCGCGGCCCGCCTTGCGCGCGCCCTTGGCGAGGTGGCCGTGGCCGTGCGAGTGGCCGTGGCCCGCGCCCTGGCCCTCGCCGCTGTGGTGGTGGAACAGGCAGAGCCCCAGCACGTTGACCAGCAGCCCCGCCACGCCGACGCCCAGCACCACGAGTGGCTGCTGCATCTCGTGCGGCTCGATGAACCGCTCGACGGCCTCCAGCAGGATGGCGAAGCACAGTCCCGTCAGGAAGATGGCGTTCACCAGCGCGCCCATCACCTCGGCGCGGATCCAGCCGAACGTGTTCTTCTGCGTGGCGTGGGTCCTGCGGGCGAAGCGCTCGGCCACCAGCGCCACCACGAGCGCCAGCACGTCCGACAGCATGTGGAAGGAGTCGGACAGCATGGCGAGCGACGCGGTCACCCGGCTCACCACCACCTCCAGCACCATGAACATGAAGGTCAGCAGCAGCATGCACAGCAGCCGGCCGCGGTTGCGGCCCCAGCAGCCCATGGCGGCGGCCTGAGGCGCGGCGCTGAAGCGGGCGGGAGTGGCGCTGTGGGGAAACCGCCGGCCGCGCAGCGACTCAAGCGCCGGCGCTCGGCGGGACGGGGACCGGCGAGGCGGAGGGCGCGGGCGCAGGAGGGTGACTGCGTGCCGAGGAGCCGCTGAGCATCGGACCGAGGCGCTCCGGAGACGGCGTCCGCGGCGAATGCGCTCGACCCGGCGGCGGCCGCCGTCTTAACCCCCCCGCCTTTGCAGACGGTTTACAAAAAAACTTTGCTTTGCACTCGGAACCCCCGTTTTCACACGGACCCGAGCGTGACAAGGCCCCGGTGCCCCGCCCCCGGCCCGGCTCGCTCCCTCATTGGCCGGGGCGGCCTCACGACAGCCGCGCCGTCCCGCCCCTCCGCGTCCTCTATTGGCTGGCGCGGCGGAGGGGAGGGAGGGGGCGGGGCGAGGCCGCGGGAGCTGCGGGCGGGGCTTGTGCGCTGGGGAGCCGGGCGTGGGCCGGGGGGCCGCGGCCGGGTGCAGCGGCGGGCGGTGCGGGGGAGGGTGGGCGCGGGCCGCGTGCAGCGGAGGGCAGGCGGCAGGGCGGCGGCGCCGAGCCCTGGGGCTCAGCGAGCGGTTCCCGCTTCCCGCGCTGCGGATTCCGGGCTGCGGTTCTGCGGCGCCGGCCCGGCCTCCCTAGACTTTGATCCTGCCATCCCGGTGCACGTGGGGGCGCCTGGGTGACAGGTCGGCGCCCGGGAGGGGCGGGGAGTGCGGGCTGTGCGGGTCGGCGGGGGCGCGGCCGAGCGAGGAGCTGAGCTGGGGACTGGCTTGCTAGCGGCCCGACCCCAGTTTCGGGAACAGTTTGATCCAGCGGGTCATCCTCAGGGCCACCTCCCCAAGGGAACCGTGTGAAGTCAGGCCTGCCTGTCACTGCCTCTCTAAGGTGTGGGGTGCAGAGTTGGGGCAGGAGCCTGCTGCGTGACTTGGGCAGGTCACCTAATCTCGCTACACCTGTTTCTTCATCAATAGAGGGAAGGATTGGGCAAGTGGAACGCTTCTGCTTCCTTCTAGCTAAAATTCCAAGGCTCTGTGATTTCACACTATTTATAGGCTACAAACCTCCGAACCCTTGTGTGGGCTGCTTGGAGGGGGAGGGGCGACCAGAATACAAAGAAAGGTGGCCGCGAGGCGCCACGAACCAAACACCCTTGCTGAGTTGGGCTAAAACTCATTGGAGTTGGCTCTCAAAGTGAGACTAGTGGATGTGAGCATATCTCTGTAGTTAAAAGTCACCTAGAGTGGTGGCTAGAATCAGTGGCCTCAGCTGGGCCACCAAACCCGAGGAGGGACTCCCTAGGTGCTAGCTATTGTATTGAGATGTGCATGGCCTGTTGCTCTTTTGCACGAAAAATCCTACTTTTTGGCTTTTGAGAGGGTTTCTCTGTGTAACCCTGGCTGTCCTGGAACTCACTCTGTAGATCAGGGTGGCCTGGAACTCCCAAGAGATCCGCCTGTTTCTGCCTCCCTATGTTGGGATTAAAGGCGTGTGCCACCACCGCCTGGCAATAATTCTTGTTCCAAGATTGCCTCTCACGTGACGTTCTCATCCCCCCCCCCCACCCGTGCGTCCTCATCTCGGTCTCGCTGAATAGGAGAGCATGGAGAAAGGTTTCCAACATCACAAGAGAAGAAATGGCAGAATTTGGTGATTGACTGGTTATTGGGAGGCAGAGCTAAAGGGGAGAATTAACGCAGTTAAGTTTCGAAACCGGTAAGGGAAATGCTGCCCTAAATGGTATTGTATTGAATAAGGAATGGGAGCAGACGCTGTCTTCAAGGGGAAAACGCTGAGACCCACTCTGAAACTGAGCTTGAAGTAATACCTGAACCATATTGGTGTTTGGATTGGTGGGTATGGGACTCCACACACTTCAGGGGGAAACACAGCTTCAAACTCTCTTCCAGCCTGCCGATATAATAGAAGCTTAAAATTGGAAGCCACTTATGGTTAAGGTATCCTTGTGTGTCTGGTCAGTTGGGGACCACTTGGCTTCCTACTGTGGCCCTTTATTGACAGATTCCGTTAAAACAGTGATTTTCAATCTTCCTAAAACTGCAATCCTTTAATACAGTTCCTCATGTTGTGGTTACCCCCAACTATAAAATGATTTTCGTTGCTACTTCATAACTAATTATGCCACTGTTATGAATCATAATGTAAATATCCATGTTTCCTGAGGTCTTAGACCCCCATGAAAGGGTCATTTGATTCCTCCAGGGGGTCACAACCCACGGATTGAGAACCACTGCTTTAAAAAGGCATTGATATGCAAAGCAGAAATACTAGGTGAATGTGTAAGGCAGGCTTGCCCTGCCAACAGGGCCTTGCTGCCTTAGGGGCTAAACAGATCAATTGGAAGATGTTTAAAGCCATCTTTTCAGACCGGAGCCCCATCTGGGGTGCTTCCCTGGTTCCCACTTAAGCCATTTGCCAGTGGGCTTTATTCCCTCATCCCCTGGTAGGGGGCGGAGCAGCACAGTTCCAAGGTGTGGAGAAGTCACAAAGGGCAGCCAGCCCCAGAGTGACACAGGGTGGGGACCAGCTCAGTGATTGCCCGGCAGGAGCAAAGGCCCTGGGTCCCCGAGAGCCCAAAGCTGCAGGACTATTGTCAAGCTTACCTTCTCCTTGATCCTTTTGTTTTTGGGACCGGATCTCACTGTGTAACCCTAGCTGCTCTGGAACTCAGTGGAGGCTTTCTGTACTTCCAGTGTTTGTGTTCCTGTGTTTCTGTGCCTCCAAAGTGGGTGTTCACATCCACTGCCAGCCCTCCCTCCCTTTGTGTGGACAAAATAACTTTGATAGTTTGACTCAGGATGGGTTGTTTTTGTTTCTGAGTTTTGTTCCCCCCTCCCCTTTCCCACAAGTAGCCCTAGAAACTTAAGAAACTTACATTTCTTCTTGTTTGGTTTTTGTACTTGAGACGATCTCACTGTGTAGCCCAGGTTGGCCTTGAACTCACCAGTCCTCACCACCATTCTCCTCTTGATGCTGAACCACACCCAATCCTCAGTCTCAAAGGAAAACTCAGGGGGGAAATCAGATTGTTTATTTTGTGTCCTTTGGAAAGGCTTGAGTAGTTACTAAATACTGAGCTGAGTATCTAGCAACAATGTGAGTGCCAAGGTTTGATATTTGTGTAGCTGCCCCACAGGAGTAAGTAACAGAACAAAGCACAGACTCGAAACAATGTGGCCGTAAAGCTCAGGAATAGCACAAAAGGTCTCAGTGGTCCAAGGGAAACATATAAAGAAACCTGGAGCAGGAAGCCTACTGGGGCAGAGGGGAAGCCCAGCAATGTAGAGGAGAGACCTGCCTGGCCATGGCTGCGAGGGTCCACTTTGGTCTTCCGTGGTGAGGGACGACAGGTGAGGCTAGCATCAGAGATACTGAAATTTATACCAAGTTCTGCAGTAGTGGCAGGAAGTTAAGGCACCAGTACCCACACACCAATGCTTGGAGCTCAGGCCTGTTAGCCCAGCCACTCTGGAGGCTGAGGCAAGAGTTGGCCTGGACTACAAGAGTGAGTTTGAAACCAGCCTGAGCAATTTATCAAGACACTGTCAACAGGGAATAGAGAAAGAAGTAGGGACGGAGCTCGATGGTGTGCTGCTTGCCTAGAGTGCTGGAGGCTGTTGTCTCCAGCACCACAGAAAAAGCATTTGTGAAATTTTATTACATATGTCTGCAGAGGTCCAAGGATGGCTATTGTGAGTTGGTTCTCAGCTTCTACCATAGGGACCCCAGGGATTGAACGTGGGTTGTCAGTCTTGGCGGCACACGTCTTTCCCTGCCGAGCCAACTCCTCCACCTTTGTGTTTTAGGTGCTGTGTTACTAACAGCAGAAGTGGGTGAAGGCTCAGGTCATCTTGTGGTTTGGACTTGGAGTGTTCGTCCTTCTCTGATCATGGTGGGTTTTTTGAGACATGCTTGAGATACAGCCTAAGTTAGCCTTGAATTTATGATCCTCCTGCCTCAGCCTCCCAAGTGATGAAATTGCAGATACTAACCACCACATTTGGCGTCTGCTGTAGTCTTTTCTACTCTCTATGTTGGGAGGTCTCAAAGTACAAAGCATATGCTTTTTTTAAAAAAAAAAAATTAGGCATGGTGGTTCAAGACCAGCCCTGGACCTATGTCCTCAAAAGTTAAAACAGAATAAAGTGTCTCTTTAGTGGGGGAAGTCGGACAAACGGGCCCAGTCTGCAGCACTGCATACACTTAGCTTGGTAGCACAGGCCTATAACCCCGGAGTTAGAGAGCTAGGGAGGCAGCCAGATCAGAAGTACAGTCATCCTTAGCTACAGTTTGTGTTTGAGGCCAGCCTAGGGTATATGAGATCCTGCCTCAAAAAAGAAGAGAAAAAAGGAAGGCAGAAACATGTCCTTTATGGAAATGACTCTGGCCAGAGGATGATACTGGTCCTGAGGAGCTCCTGTTTGTCTTTGAACAAGTTACTCAGCATCTCTGAGTCTTCCTTACCAAGTCTCTTGGCTGAGGGATTATGAGAGATATAACCTTTGGGACTGAGGTGCTGGGAGCGGAGCCCTGGGCCTCCTGTATGGTAGGGAAGTGCTGGACCACTGAGCTACAGTGTAGTGAGATAGACGCTTACTGCATTCCCCAGGCAGGTCTTGAACCTGTGGAACTTCCACCTCAGCTCCTCTAAGTAGCTGGGATTTTAGACCTGTGCCACCTGGTCTGGTAACTTTATCAGAGTTAAGAGATGGGGAAGAGCAAACAAAGTGACCTGATTTAGGCCACTTTTCCTTGGGGTCCCTGTAAGCCCAGGACTGAGTTTTCTATTGAATTCAGAAACTACCCCACCCCTGTCTTTCAGGAAACTGGCTCTCAGGGACTCACAAGGACAGTTTCCCAGCCAGCTCTCCAGCTAGCGCTCTTGGCTGCAGTGGGTTCCTGGACCACAGCCTCCTGCTGGTGAAAGACTGCTTGGGAGGCCAGAACTGGTCCTGGGGGGGACCTTCTGTGGAGGGCAGCCTACCCAGCCTCTCTCCCAGGTCATGACAGTCTCCCGCGGTGCCTGCAGGAATGCCACCTTCCTGCTCCCAGGCTGTGGCTGCCAGAGTGATCCTCCAAAACCAAGACCTGGGACCATGCACGGTGGCACACACCTTCAAACCCAGCACTCAGGAGGGCCAAGGCAGGTAGATCTTAGTGAGTTTGAGGCCAGCCTGGTCTATAGAGAGAGTTCCAGGCCAGCCAAGGCTACATAGAGAGACATTGTCTCAAACAAAAAACAAAACCAAACCCAGATCTGGTCACCAAAAGCACTTATCCTCCATCCCCATCATCACAGCAGAGGACACCCAGATTGGTACTCAGGACCAATAGCCCTGCTGCCCTCGCCAGCCCTGAGTCCAGCTTTGCCCACTGCTGTACATCCAGCCTGTGCATATACTGTTCTTTCTCCTGGACGCTCCTCCACCCCTCGCCCTGAATAAATCTTACTTATCCTTAGCTTTCAGCTGCAGGGTCACCTTTGACCCTCTGACCAGGTCATTACTGGAGCACAGCACTTGGTGCCCGGCCCCCTTAACTGCGCATAGCAAAGAGGCAGTTGGACATTAAGCCAAAGACTTGAGGTGGGGAGGGGGGACATAGCTTGATGGTATATGCATAATAGTCAGCATGGCATGACCAGGCATGACCAAGCCAGGTGTCAATAATGCCATCAGTCATTGAGATGGAAACAGGAGGGCTGGAAGTTGAGAAGTTGAAAGTCATCCTTGGCTATATAGTTCAAGGGCAGCCTGGACTACGTGAGACCCTGTCTTAAGCCAACCAACCAACCAACCCACCAAACGAGGATCGTGGGCCATGGTAGGTGAGTGCTCTGCTCTTGCACTCAGCCCCTCGCTGTAGGTTTTCCACAGCTTCTCTGTAGGGTTTTTGTTTAGATTCACAATGACACGGAATTGTGAGGCAGAATCTCCAGGCAATGGGTGGAGAGTCCATGCAGCTACGAAATTGATTTATGACCCCACAGAACGTGGGGCTCCATTGGCACGAACCACGGTTTGTTTAACTTCGCACCTTCCCTGGGGCGGCAAAGCTGGTCTGGAGGTCGAGGCCCACATGAAGTCCTACAGACTCCGTCCTCTCCGCTCGCCGTTCCTCTCCATCTCTGTCTCAGTGAGTCTTTTGTTAATTTGTAATTACTATAAGCACTAAGGGGAGGTGGCCTACTTGTGAGTGACACCTCTCTTTAACAGGTCACTCCAAGGTCTGATTCTCTAGCGATGTGTTCCAAAATTGGGTCCTATTCGTACGAAGTTCTGTAGGGTAAATCAGTGCGATATTCCACCCTGGTCACGACTTGTGGTTTCTATGACAGCCTGGATGTCTTTCGAAGGACTTGGTGAACATACTGTCACCTCGGCCTTTGGCTCACACTGCAGTCACCTGGGAACTTTGCAGCTTCAGATCCTGAAGGTCCGCAGTGGGGCCTGGGAACCTGCCTTTCCACCTCCTGGTGTCTGTAATCGGCACTCTGTACTTTTGTGTCCCTAGACTTCGTAAACTCAGTTGCACTGTGTTCCCAAGCTACCCTGCAGTCCTCAAGTAATTCTTCTGCCTCAGCCTCCCAAGTAGCCAGGACGACATCTTCCTGCCACTGTATCCTACACATAAGCTTCCTTGTGATCCTAAAAGGAAGATGCTTTACATTTAAACTTCACTTAATTGTCCTTTATTTCAGATTTGTCAGCTGTGTTTTAAGGTGAACAGGTATTGCTTTTGTATTCACATGTTAAACAAACCTTATCTTAACTCTTATAAGAAGGCAATTCCTTAAAGTGGTCACATTCTAGGTCGCTTGCATTGTGCCAGAGAAAAGTTAGTGCTTTGGGGTTCTAGAACATTGAGGGGACTGGCAAGATGGCTCAGTGGCTTGAGGCACTTGCTGCACTTGCTGACAAAGCCCAGCGACCTGAGCTCACTTCCCTGAACTCACACGGTGGAAGGAGAGAAGGGGCTTCCTCCAGCAGTGGTGCTCTGACCTCCACACGTGCAGTGTTGCCCGCACCACCAGCCCCAAATTTAAATAATTTCCTCTTGCGCCAAGGGCATTGGTAGTCCTCATTCCCAGAGGCAGATGGGAGGTGAGGAGAGCAACAGTTCTCTCTGCTTATAGACTAATTCTGCGTCTCTAAGACTATTCCTCGCAGGCCTTTGACTTTGCCATGCCTTGCGTTGACTCCAAAGTTTACTCCATCATGAATGAAGTCAGAGGGGACCATCTCTCAGCCTCCAGGGACACATTGGTCAGTCCCTGAAGACGTATAGCCTTTGATGTGCCCACCATCCAAAGATGTCTCCCTGAGACACTCGTCAGGAACACGAGTGCCTGCCACGCTGGAGGAGTGGAGCCTGCCTGACCCTCTCACCTGCCTCCTGGTGTACCATGGAGAGAGAGGAGGGGGGAGAAGGAGAGAGAGAGAGCCCTCAGTAGAGGAGCATCTGTTCCATGCGTGAGCTTGACAGGAAGGACAGACTGCTGAGGCCGAAAGGGGCGTTCGTAGCTGTCTTCTGAGCATTTCCTAGAAGGCCACATCACCCTCCTGCAGGTTTGTAACCAGACTGGCAGAAGTGAAATAATCTAAAGATACTCTTGTAAACCATGGACCACAAAGAAATGGGAACTTCCCCAGGAATCTCATGCTGGGAGAAGGAAAAGTGTCAGTCAGAAGAGGAACTTCTCTGCTACAAAGATATTTGTAACAACTTTTCATCCCACCTGACAGGATGACACAGAAACCCAGACAATGAGCCAGGCGGTGGTGGCACACGCCTTTAATCCCAGCACTCGGGAGGCAGAGGCAGATGGATCTCTGAGTTTGAGGCCAGCCTGGTCTACAAAGCGAGTTCCAGGTCAGCCAGAACAGCCAGAGCTACACAGTGAAACCCTATCTCAAAATAACAAAAAACAAAACAAAACAAAAACAAACTAGACAATGACAGATCGGGGGGGGGGAGGGGGAGGAGCACAGTTTGGCTGTGGCTGCAAACCCTTGGCCTCCTATTTAAACTTGTTTTTTGAGACAAGGTCTCTATGTTGTTCTGGCTGTCCTGGAGGTTGCTATGTAGACTAGACTGTCCTTGAACTCACAAAGATCTGCCTGCCTTTGCCTCCCCGGTGCTGAAATTAAAGGTGTGCACTACAAATGCTTGCCTCTGTTTAAACTTCAATCTTATTTCTGAATCCCAAAGACCAATTTGGAGAGGTCGCTGCATCTGTTTGTTCCTTTTCCCAATATGGCTTCATCAATAAATCTCTCCTGTCTGCTTTTCACTTTTTGTTTGGTTTGGTGTTTAAGACAGTTTCCCTGTGTAGCCCTGGCTGTCCTGGAACTCGCTCTGGTCTAGAATTCTTAGATCCTCCTGCCTCTGCCTCCTGAGATTAAAGGCGTGTACCACCACATCTGCTTAGTTTGACTCTCCTAATAGTACCTTTGAGGACTGTGGTTAGACCTGACTTAAGGTTTGAGCTTTGGAAACAGTCCTAAGTGATCTCTGCAAACTTCTGTAGCTCCTCACTCCAAGCCCCGCACTCCAGTCATGTGATGACCATGTGATGCTTCCAAGTTACTGACCAGGCCCCCCATAATACTTTATCCTGTTGCTCATGTGGACTAGAACAGCTTTAAACACAAATGCTTAGTTCAGCACTTGGTAAATGAAAAGGGCCCATAATGGGTTGAATAGTGGCTCCTAAGGAGACGCATGCGTCCTAATTCCTGGGTGTGAAAAACGTTCCGAGGAAAAACCACCATTTGCGAACATAAGCCTCTTGAGATGAAGAGAATATCTTGGGTCACCTAGGTGGGGCGGGAATTCTATCCCAGGTGTCCTCACAAGGGAGTTGTGTGAAGATGGAGGCAGAGACTGGAGCAATGTAGCCATAAGCTGGGGGAAGCTGCCCCATGGGAAGTCAGAGCAGACAGAGAGAGGCTTCTCCCGGGGCCTCTGGAGGGAGCAGGGCCCTTGCCAACACCTTGATTTTAGACTTCTAGCCTTCAGAACTACAAGACATCACATTTCTGTGGTTTATAAACCAAGTTTGTGGCAATTTGTTAAAAGCAATCATAAGCTGTTCTGGGGCCTGTTATGTTTTAGCTTTTGAGGGGTGGAGGATTCGGGACAGGGTTTCTCTGTAGCTTTGGAACCTTCCTGGAACTCGCTCTGTAGACCAGGTCGGCCTCGAACTCACAGAGATCCACCTGCTTCTGCCCCCCAAGTGCTGGGATTAAAGGTGTGCGCCACCAGCACCCGGCAGTAGCGTTGTTCCCTTAACCCCGGGTACCCGAGACAGAGGCAGGTAGATCTCTGTGAGTAAGGCCAGCTAGGGCTACATAGTAAGACCCTGCCTCAAAACCAAACAAATGGAAATTATTGGGAAAGTGAATAGGTGAATGAATGAATGAACGAATGAGTGAGTGCTACCCCTACTACCCGTGTTGGGCCCACATTCTCCCTGTACTTTTTCCTGGCCATTCCATTGGGAACGCTTGTGACTACAATTTTGATTGGCTGCCCTCCAACAACATCACTTCTCTCCCCCTTCTCAGAGTTTCACAGATCGGGCAGGGGAAATCTTTTATCTTTATATATCCACAGGGTCTAGGTGCACACAGTAGCGATTCTCTCCCGTTGAGAGAAGCTGTTCACTAGTGTCTCCCAAGCCCCAGCCTAAATGTGTCCTTGCTTCTGGGTCACTCTGTCCTCCCCTGCTGTCACTCAACCTGTTACCATAGCTGCGGAGGTGGGTCGCATATGCTGAGCCTTCTGACGGGTGGATATATATGAAATAAGATTCCCCAACCTGAGCCAGGTGTGATGGTATACACCTTTAAGGAGATGGATCTCTGAGTTCAAGGCCAGCCTGGTCTACAGAGCAAGTTCATAGCCAGGACTACCTGCCTTCTTGCCACAGCCAAAACCTCTGACAAAAGCCACTTAAGGCAGGAAGCATTTGTTGTGGCTGTAGCTGCGGGGTGAGCTCCTCCTAGCAGGGGAGGCCTGGCAGCAGGAGCTGGAGGCAGCAGGAGCTGGAGGCAGCAGGAGCTGGGTACAGAGAGCTTGAGCATCTCTGGTGCTCAGCCCATGCTGTCAGCCTCATTCAGCCCAGGAGCCCAGATCATCTCGCTACCGGCAACCTCATCTAGAAACTGTCTTACAAGCATGCTCGAAGCTCGTTTCCTTGGTGATTCTAAACCCTGTCAAGTTGACAGTCACGATTAGCCGTCACAGATGTCTTAATTATATTTGATGATGCTTCCAGTTTAGAGTGGGTTTGTTGAGAGATAACCCCACTCTAAATCCAAGAGCGTCTGTCCCCTGCAGTGAGAAGGTGTTTGCCCCGTTTGCTTTGGCTTCTGTGCTCCCTCTCTCTCTTAGTTGTTTTTGTTTTGAGATAAGGCCCTGCTGTGTAGCCCCCGCTGTCCTAGAACTTGATAAGTAGACCTGGTTGTCCTTGAACTTGCTGTGATCCGCCTGCCTTTGTCTCCTGAGTGCTGGGATTCCAGGGATACCATGCTTGCTATATCTTTGTCTCTTTTGAGGGATGTGAAGCAAGAAGCAACTCTCAAAAGTTGTCTTTTGACCTACACACACACACACACACACACACACATACACACACTAAATATAACATGTAATGCAAACTTAGACATCTTTATAGTGGTATATTATTTGTATTTTAATAACTAAATTTGCCTGAAGACCAGAGGCAAAGCTAAAGTTACTAGCACTCACACACAGCTTTAATCCCAGGATTTGGGAGACAGTCAGATGGATCTCTGAGTTCAAGGCCACCCTGGGCTACACAAGATCAATACGGAAACAAATCCAGGTAGTGGCGGCTCACACCTTTAATCCCAGTCCTAAGGAGTCATCATGTGCCTTTAATCCCAGCACTAGAGGGAATATAAAATGAGAGGAGAGAGAGGCTTAGTCTGCTTAGTTTTATGATTGCCCAGCCTTGGTAGAGGTAAGACTTCTCTAGTGGCTTGGCTGCTTTGCTTTTCTGACTTTCGGGTTGAACCCCAATTTCTGTCTCTGGGTTTTTTCTTAGTATGCAGTGCAAAAACATAGGTCTATTCTGTTGCATAGTATGGCTGCCAGCTTTATGAGGTATATTGGCACTGTGTACAAGCCATGCTGCCAGCTGCTGCCATGTCCTCATAGTACTACCCCTCCACGGTGATTACCTGCCTATCCCCTCTCCCCTCCTTGCATCTAGAACATTTCCATAGTCCTTTTTTGTGCTTTATGATGTTGGAACTTCTTTCCTTCCTTCCTTTCTTTCTTCCTTCCTTCCTTCCTTTCTTTTTTTTCTTGAGACAGGGTTTCCTTAGTAGCTTTGGATGTCCTAGAACTCGCTCTGTAGATCAGAACAGACCTTGAACTCACAGAGCCCTGCCAGTCTCTGCTTCCCGAGTGCTAGGATTAGAGGCGTGTGCCACCACTGTCCAGCGAAGTTGGCGTTTCTTAAAAACATAGTTCCTCTCACGTTTTTGACTTTGATTTCTTTTTAAAAACACAGACCATGGCTTTACTGTGTGTCCGTGGCACATGCCTGAAATCTCAGCACTCAGGACTCGGGAGGCAGGTAGTGAGGCTACCGTGGGCCACAAAGCCTGTTCCAGGTCATTGTCAGCTATAGCTCAGTACTATTGCAGTTGCCCCCACACATAGACCTTCGGTCAGTCCACAGCATTGCAAAATAACTTCTTTTGATGCAGTGTTCTCTCAGCTAGCATACTGCAGAACCAACACCATCCATGTCTGTCTTGGGGAGTCTCAGCTGGGACAAGCAATGTCTACCTGCCCTTTCCCAGTAACACACCCTATCTATCATCCATTCAAGATTTTCCCAGCTTCTCTAATGTGTAATTATTTCTTTTCCTTTGAACTGAGAAACAGTCTTTGGATAGATACTTTTAAGACCACGCCAATATCTTATCCATCAACATTTCCCCTTAGATAAAGTGTCAGTAATCATCAGTAATCATTCCTGCCTGACTCTATCTTGACTCCCTTGCTCCACCTGTTCCAGTGTTTGTCCGTATTCTGCAAGCAGATGTTCCCCACACCTCCACTCATTTATTTCTTGAGCATCAGTAAGTGTCCATGAGTTCCTATAGTTCATCTCTGCACTTGCTTTGGGGGCTCTTTGTCCCAGCTTTGTGAGACCCTTACTAAGCTCACTCTGAGGTCAGCCTTTAATGAATGTTTCTGGATTTTGATTGGGTGGTAAAATCTGAGGTGTCTGTAGTGATTCTGTCCACCCTGGCATGATTCGGAACCTGCAACAACCATGCAGTTGGAATTCAGAAAGATGGATATCGGTTCTGACTTTCCTGTTTATCACCATGGATCTTGGGGAGGCTGTGAAAGTTTCAGTTTCTCCATGACGGAGTGGTAATCCTGGAGTTTACCATCAGGAGTAAATGTGATAACGTGTGTGCTTCGGAGAGTGACTGACACACCAGTACCTCACAGGCGTGAGCCTGCGCACTGTTCTGGCTCCTAGGATTATAGGTCATGCGTGAACCAGGTCATTTCTGCTGCTGTGGCTGCTTCCTGCTGCTCACAGATACTATCCAAAAGTCACCGCAACCTCACACATCTGCCCCTTTCCTACAGCCCGGTTAATCCAGAGATGACGTGCCTGGCTGTTCTTTTCATGGGGCACACGGGTACGAGATTGAGAGGGCAAATGGCTCACTCTAGCCACCTAGGAGGAGTGTCCCATCTCTCGAAACACACCTTGCACACCACGTCCTCTCTCCATTCCCATCAAGGGCTGCAAATGCTCTTCAGTTTCTTTTCCCTGTGAAGGGGCTCCCTGCCCCCACCCCGGCGGTGAAGGGTGTTACTCAGTCGCAGTGGGAACGCTCATTCTCTGCGTGATTCACCCTCATTCCAGGATAACATGCTCCACTTTCGTTCCCTGCCTCCCACTCAGTTTCACATCCCTCTTCTGAGCCTCCGGACCCTCTGTGCCCCATCTGCCTCCCACGCCCATCCCCACCCTGTTCTGCTTTGGCCTCCTAGCCCCAGATTGCTCTGCCATCCTCAGATTCCACCGGTCGCTTTGGGCGGACCCTGGTTTATGGCAAGGCATGTGTTGCTGAGATGCTCCTCGGATCCATGTTGAAAATAGCACAAAGATGTACAGAGACAAGTGTTTGCCCGTGTGCGGCCAGCATTCCGCAAGGATCCAGAGTACTGCAGCAAAGCCAAGAGCTCTGGGCACCCCTGTTTTATTTCACTCCTTCCAAAGCCCCTGAGAATTCCCCTGAGCCACTGGGAAGCTGTTGCACAGAATGGAGCTGGGAATAAACATGCCAGGGGCTCGGCCTGGGGATGCTTCATTGTGCCAAGATCTCCAGTTTCGTGAGGTTTTTTTTGAAACACGCTCTGACCTGTATAATTTGATCTTGCTCACATCTAAATGCTAATAAAACAACTGAAATATTTACAGATGGAGTGATGTGATAATTCTTTTCAAAATTATCCAGGGGGTGGGGAAGAGGATGAGGGTTGTGGGGACCAAGCCGGGCCAGTAAGGGGCTGATAAAGGGGGAAGCTGAGAGGGGTCGCAGCTTTGCTTTTTCCTGGACCCAGATGGTGGATGATAATGCCCAGCCTTCCAGTTTAGGGCCCTGTGATCTCAGAGCTTTCATTGCTTTTCTTTCTGCCGCTTCAGAATCTGACTTTGCTGGGAGCTTGTTTAGGCTGTGTAGCTTCTTATAAAGCTGCCTGGCTACTGCATTAAGCCACTAATTGCGGAATCCTGTGCCCCATCTGCCTCCCACGCCCATTCCCACCCACCCCATTCTGCTTCGGCCTCATTGTCCCAGACTCTTCCACCACCTCAGTTCTGCCGTTCAGAACTAAATGGTTCCTTGCATTTGCCTCTGCTGCACACTATGGCTGTCTCATCCCTGCTCGCCCGAATGCTTCTCTTTCCATTTGTAATTTAGTGTTTTTTTACTGTTGTTGGAAACTAAACCCGGGACCTCATGTGTGCCAGGGCAAACACTCGACTACTGCGCTTCATCTCTGGCACATGTTTACTTTAAAACAAAGTCTTGCTGAGTCGTCCAGGCTGGTTTTGAACTTCCAATCTTCCTGCCTCCATTGGGGTTAACTGGGTTACAGGCATGTATCACCGTGTGCTAACCTGCGCTAGCATATGTGTTTGTGTTTTTCCTGGTCTTCCACACTTCCAAGGGAGAGCTTTGGCCTTGAATTTTGAGTTACTGCTCTGCCTGCAGTACGGCTGGGCTCAGTCAGCGCTTGAAGAGTGCCGGGGTAAAGAACAGCTGGCAGGCTTGGCCAGCTTCTCTTTACTGCTCTTCTGCGGACAGCTTGAAATGTTGTATTTTACCTTTGGGAAAACTGACTTTAAGAGAAGTTATTTTGTAGTTATAGCATTTCGTGGTAACAACAGTTCAAAATCAACTGATTCACACACTCGTGGACCATTTCATCCCAAAGAAGGCTCCACACAACAAGCTCCTGCCTGTGGGAATCACCTCAGAACCCAGCTCTCTTCCCCCAGCAGGTTCTGCGGAAGAAGGTGGGAGGGTGGGAAAATATCAAGAAGAAACCGGCAGCTCTAAATTGTTCAAAATTTGGCAACCAGAAGCCGAAGAACTTTATATTTAGGCTTGTCTGTGCTGGTTCAGGGCAGGGCAGGAGCCACATTCAAAGGGGGTCTCCTTTGGCTGGGGCTTGCTTGTTAGTTTCCACACATATGCTCTTTCGAAATGCTTTGAATTGGTGCTTTTGAAGATAGGGGAAGAGCCACTGTGAAGCCAGAGGAGTTTCAGGCAAGTCTGCCCGTCTTCCTCACATTTTAGCCTGCCATGAACCACACCTCAAGAGCAAGACCTCTGAATCAGAGTCCATTTACTTAATAAACTCGGTATCTGAAAACCTCCTCCCATCAGCCCAGAGCCTTGCACCCTGCAGCTCACCATGGCTGTGAATGCTCTTCTCAGCCTTCTCATCTCTGGAGAAAATAACCCCCAGAGAGGATGGGTCAAGCAAGCACACTTGTCTGGCATTCAGGCCGAACATAAAAGAGTCCGCATACAGAAGCGTCTGCTCTGCTTGCCGGAGCACCACAGAGCCTAACCAAGCTGGCAGTCAGGGCCGTCTCAGGAGCTGCGCGTTAGAACAAACACAGGATCTCCCACCAGAGAGACCCCGTCCCTGTTAAGCCCCGGCTGGAGGATCAGCAAGAGTGATCAGCGATGGAGAGTTGGCTATGGGGCATGGGAGGAGGGTGGAGGTGTTCAGAGGCCTTTGCTCCCAATCATTAGCTTTGGATGGTTTTATTATCCATCTGCAGGGAAGCCAATGACCCCGGTGGCCTCTTACAGTCCTTCCTAGTGTTGCGTCCTTTGATTCTGGGAGCCTGGCAAGTTTCCCCTTTGCTCCGTCGTACTCTGAACTCCATGCCAGCGATCTTGGTCAGGCTTTAGTCACCCAGTCCCTAATTTCCTCAAACTGCCGAACACAGGTGGCCGTGCTGGGGGATGGCTCCAAGTGCCCAGGACGGTACGAGGCTCACAGTAGCCAAACTTCTGCTAAAGAAGGTAGCGCTTTGGAGGTGAGATATAATGGCGTGCGGCTTAGCTAGTAAAGATAAGCCTGACACAGAGTTGCATGGACGTTTTTCAGGGTGCCCGGGGGTGACATCTTAGTATTCTTTTTGGTGTTCCTCTATGCCCTACCCAGCAACCCCCTGAACTGCTTTCAGTACAGCTAGGTTAAACCGAGGCAGATACGTACAATGCCTCTTTTCCTAGTTCCATTCACTTTAAAACAAGCAAACAAAAACGGTCTCTCTAAGAGAAGGGAGAAGGGGAGGATTGGGGAGAGCTTGGGGGAGTGGGAGGGTTGAGATGGAGAAAGGGCGGATATGGGAGCAGGGAAAAAGATATCTTAATTAAGGGAGCCATTTTAGGGTTGGCAAGAGACTTGGCTCTAGAGGGGATCCCAGGTGTCCACGGGGGTGTCCCCAGCTAGGTCCTTGGGCAGCAGAGGAGAGGGTGCCTGAACTGGCCTTGTCCCATAGCCACACTGATGAATATCTTGAATATCACCATAGAACTTTCATCCAGCAATGGATGGAGATAGAGACAGAGACCCACATCAGAGCAATGGACTGAGCTCCCAAGGTCCAGTTGAAGAGCAGAAAGAGGGAGAAGATGAGCAAGGAAGTCAGGACTGCGAGGGGTTCGTCCACCCACTGAGACAGTGTGCCTGATCTAATGGGAGCTCACCAAGGCCAGCCGGACTGGAACTGAACGAGCATGTGATCAAACCGGACTCTCTGAATATGACTGACAATGGGGGCTGACTGAGAAGCCAATGATAATGGCACTGGGATTTGATCCTACTGCATGTACTGGCTTTTTGGGATCCTAGTCTGTTTGGGTGCACACCTTCCTAGGCCTGGATGGAGGGGGGAGGGCCTTGGACTTCCCACAGGGCAGGTTACCCTGCCCTCTCTTAGGACTGGAGGGGGAGGAGGGAGGGAAAGTGGGGGAGTGGGAGGGAAATGGGGGGAGGGAAGTGGGAGAAGGTGGAAATTTTGAATGGTATTATTTATAAAGCAAAAAAAAATAAAATGTTTGAATTTTAATTAATTAATTAAAAAAAACTGGTCTCTCTCTATAACCCTGGCTGGCCTGGAACTCAGTGTGTAGACAGGCTGAATTTGAACTCACAGAGGCTGCTGAGATGAAAGGAATGCCCATTATCCATGGATTTTTGAAGCTCTTCTTTTATGTCTCTTTGGAATAAAATCTGAATTTCTTATTCCAATGCCTTCCTTCACTGGCTCATACCAAGGCAGCCTCTAGTCTGCCATGGTACCCAGAAGTCTGGGTATGTTCTGTTTCTTACCAGTCACTTAGTTTTTGAATGATGTGATGGGACGTGACTCCTGCATTCGGTGAGTCACGCTCAGTGGCTTTGGGTTACGAAGGACAATGGCAGAGGCACATCTAGGGAACGCAGTAGCGCTTCAGCTGACCATGGTTTTGAGTCAAGTTCTGGAAATAGGCAGCTACAGCCATAAGCCGTAAGCTGTGAGAGTACATTCACAGGAAACTGAGAGATATGTACACACACCTCTCTCTGCGTAGGTGTGTGTGTGTGGTGTGGTGTGGTGTGGTGTGGTAGGTGTGGGTATATATATGGGAGTTAGTGTGTGTGTACACACGTGCTCACATGTGGAGGCCAGAGATCAATGTGAGGTGTCTTCCTTAATTGCTCTCCACTTTATGTTTTGAGACAGGGTCTCTCACTGAACTTGGATCTCATTGGTTCAGCTGGGCAGGTTGGTCAGCAAGCTCCAGCGTTCCACCTGCCTCCTCAGTGCCGGCGTTAGAGGTGCTCGTTGCTGCAGCTGGCTTTGGGAAACTCAGGTTCTCGTGCTTGTACAGGAAGTACCTGACCAACTGAGCTATCTTCCCAAGCTCCCATTTCCATATCTTGTCTACCAGTGGAGTATAGCCAGCATACATGGCCTTCCTCAAAAATGAACGTAAGCATGTCAGCCGCTGCTGGGCCATGGAGGTGTCCGTTTCTGAGCTGGGCTCCCAAGCCCAGCCTGCACCATGCTCCATCCCGCAAGGCGGGATCTGACCCGTGGGGGGATCCTGCACTGGTGAGGATCAGAACGATGGCTTCTTTGCACTTCTTCTACTTGTGTGGTGCAAAGAATGCTGGACCCGAGTCAGGAAACGGTCTGGTCTTCGATGGATGGTCCTGGTCCCCTTGGAGGTCTTTAGTTTCCACCACGTACCCAGGATGGACTTTAGGCAACAGTTACTCTGATGCTGGAGCCCAACCGAGACCTACAGGGTCAGCTTTGAAAAGTGACTTGTGAGGCCAGCCAAACATCCCCAAGAGATCGTGCCGTGCACATGGAGAGAAGCGCCGCTGGAGTAAGTGGAGACAGAGTTCTGCCCGGATTGTCTGGAAGGCGGCTTTGGAAGGTTGATGATTTATCATCTACCCCAGCTCCGAAAGTGTTCTTGCCAGGTAGTATTTGGACTTGGTTTGGGGAGTTTATACTGTCGGGGGGCGATGCCAGTTTCTCAAGCCTTGACTACATTAACAAATAATTAAGATGATTGTGTGATCATCAGATGTGATCTCATGAGCTGCCCAGTGTGCTGATGGGATCTGCTGAGGGAGCTTTTTCTTTTTCCTTTCTGCTGATAGGATCTACAAGCTCAAATTTTTCTCTGAGAAACTCTGGGGAGCCAGCTGGCTGAGGGAGACTTGCGAAGCAGGGTTTCACCCCCACGGCGCTTCTCATCTGCGCAGTTTCACATCTGCATGTGTCCAGATGTGGAATTAAGGCACTGTTTGACCAGGGAGCCTGGGAAAACCCAGCCCCTGTGCTCAGGCCAGCGTCTTCTCTTCATGAAGTCTCCAGGACCAATGGTGGCAGCACACGGGTGGCACCTGTGCTGCTGAGCCTGCTGCTCAGGCAGACTCGTGGTCTGACGGGTGAGGCAGCCTCCTTTCTGTCACTCTCTGTCCACCCCTCGCCCCGGGACTTTACTGTACGCACTGGAGGAGAAAGGCTGGGCAATAAGAAAGTGTCACAAGACACTGGGAGCCATGCAGCAGGTCATTCATGCTCCCCAGGAGAGGAGCTATTCTGGATTCTGCCTAAAAAAACCTGTGGGAAGGGGAGACGCTGTTCTGCAGGAGAGAGAGTCCAGAGAGCCCAGCCTACCCCAGGAGACAGCCCTGGTACCCCAGGGCCATTTTCTAGCACTGATTTATCAACATATGTCCCCTCTGTCTCTCTCCCTGGACTCTTAGAATAGGCTTAGTTACCAGCATAAAGCAGAGCAGTGTTTGTCTACTAGACACATTCAAATTGAGGCAGTGAATTAGTCTGCAAATAAGATTCTCTTGAGCTTCTCTCGGATATGTGCATAACAGCATATTCTGGAATGCAGGGGGTTCCCTCTCCCCTAAGTTTAAGCAACAAAGTTACTGCTTGCTTTGTGTCATTGGCTTTGGGCTCTCGCTGTCCTTTAGTGTGTGGTTCTTTGAGACAAGGTCTTACTCTGTAGCCCACATGAACTCGGAATTCACTATGTAGTTCAGACTAGCCCTACACTGAAGTGCATCTCCTGCCTGAGTGTCTGAATACTGGGGTTGCCCGCATGAGTTTGCTTCGTAGAACGAAAAAGCTCAAGATCAGCCTGGCTTTGGGTATAGCCGGTCTGAAAGGCATGTCCTTGTCTTCTTCCAGTCTATGTATGTTTATTTATGTGTATGTGTGGGTACCTGTTTCTGTGTATGTGTACAAGTGTGTCGGTGCCCGTGGAGGTCGGCAGAGGGCATCTCCAGGGGCAGCCCTCTCATCTTTCTGCCTGCTTTCCCCTGAGCTGACAGAACCCTCGGCAGCATCTCTCCTCCTCATCCTCCTCATCTCAGCTGCAGTGAAGGAGAACATCACCGCCGTAGACACAGCTCCAGTTTCTGCCACCTCTCTGGTCCTAGTCCTGCTGCGGGTGGATTGCAGCTCTCTGCAGGGCTGACAAGATCCTCAGTCTCCTCACGTGAAGAAGGAGCCCACACACCACTCCTGGGAAGCAGATGCAGACACAGCGGTTACCCAGCACAGATTGACATGAGAGCACCATACATGTGTCCTGGGAGGTTAACGTCAGTGCTATTTACTGGCCTCTGACTGACCCTTACAGTGAAGGCTTGTCCAAAACACTCCTCTGAAAAGCCACTTACTTCCCTCTGGTTGTATAACCCACCCCCTACCCGACCCTACGCCCCAAAAAACTCACTATGAAAAGTGTGTTTTATAATCTTCCAGGTCCCCCCTCCCCGTGTTATACATGTGCTACTTGGTATACAGTCCACCTCGTGACATGTTAAAGAGACCAGGTGTGTTAAGCAAGTATTGGGCTTCATGAGAACCTAAGACAGGGGGTGGAAAGTTCCAGGCCAGTTTGGGTGACAAGGGGGAAAAACATTTGTATCTATGTATATTTTTATATTTGAATGTTGGTCAATATCTCATATTTATGATATCTACATTATGATATAATTACTCCATAATATTATAATGGACTTGAAAATTTTTCCCCAATTTTTCACTCTTTTAAGCAAAGCTCCAAAGGAAAGTCTTGAATTTTATTTACTGGTTTGTTTGTTTTTAGCTGGGTTTTTTGTTTATTTGGCACAGGGTCTCACTATGTGGCCCTGACTGGCCTAGATTTCAACATGTAGACCAGGCTGGCCTTGAAATCACAGAGATCAATCTGCTGCTGCCTCCCAAGTGCTGGGATTACTTCACTTGGCCCTTGGATATTTATTTTTTTATTTGCCTGTGGAGTTATTTCTCTATGATAGAGTCCTAGAATGCTAAGATGTCCTAAGATGTTTTACAGGTGCATTTCACAGTGGTGTCTATCAAAACTGGCTGTTGTTTGCCTCTTGTCTGTGTCTTGTTGGTTCATAAAAGTTCTTTACATTATTAAGGATATTATTTTAGGGTGAGTTCCAAAGAGACAGACTCTGAAACCCATTCCCATTGTAGGAGTTGTTGGGGGAATGTTTAGTATCAGCAACAGCTCAGGGGTACATCAGCTGTTTCCTATCTCTGTGATAGGAAACAAACAGCCAGGCGATGGGGGCGCACATCTTTAATCCCAGTACTCAAGAGGCAGAGGCAGGCAGATCTCTGTGAGTTCAAGACCAGCCTGGTCTACAGAGCAAGTTCCAGGACAGCCAAGGCAAACCCTGTCTCGAAAACAAACAAAACACAGCCAAACACAACTTGGGGAGGAAAGGGTTTATTTGGCTGACAGTCTGTCATCAGGAGGAGCCAGGCAGGAACTGAAGCAGAGGCCATGGAGGAGAGCTGCCTACCAACTTGCTCTGAGGCTTGTTCAGCCTCTTTCTTATGGGAGCCAGGACCACCTATGGGGATGACATCACCCACAGTGGGCTGAGCCCTCCCACCAATCTTTAATCAGTGCTTTAAAGACTTGCAATCTGATGGAGTCATTTTCTGAGATAACACCAGCTATGTCAAGCTGGAAAAAATAAAAATAAAAAAATAACCAGGATTGTGTGTGTGTGTATGTGTAAAGCAGCAGGATGGATAGAAGCAAGAACTGAAGGAATATCCATCCTCAGCATCCAGACAGCCATTTGTAACTTCAGTTCCAGAAATCTGACTCCCTCTTTTGGCCTCCTCCGATACCAGGCATGCACGTGGTACACCGACGTACATGCAGGCAAAACACCAATGCACGTAAAAATAAGAGTTACTAGCATGTATATGAGTACGTCCAGTGTGTGTGACTGCAGTGAAGAAGTGCAGCGCTAGCTGGGCGGTGGTGGCGCACGCCTTTAATCCCAGCACTTGGGAGGCAGAGGCAGGCGGATCTCTGTGAGTATGAGGCCAGCCTGGTCTACAAGAGCTACAGAGGACAGTTTCCAAAGCTACAGAGAAACCCTGTCTCAAAAAACCAAAATTAAAAAAAATAAAATAAAAGAAGTGCAGCGCTCTCTTCTCCTGCTTCCCTTTATCCCACAAGGGGCGGAGTAGCGCTAAACTTGCTGACTGATGTCTTCTAGAAAGCTGCCACCGCTCAACAAGACAACCAGTCCTTACAGCTGAACCCCAAGTCACCCCGGTACCTGATACACAGTGGCCTTGCTCACTGTCCCACTGCACAGGGTGAGCAGGTGTCTTCAGTGATGGCCGTGGAATCCCGAGTCTCCTGTCTTACACTCAAGGCATGAAGACCCAGGCAGGGCCACTTCCTCTGCCTTGGGTAAACACAGTTTCCTGAAAGCAAGGGCAGAAGTCCCTGGGACGAGGTCTCTAGTAAAGTGTCCCTGGTCCTGGACAGTGGGCATTATTGACTCAGGGCAGGGAAGCCTTCCATGTGTCAGTGTATGTCCTGGAGAGAACTTTCCATTTCCGGTTGGAGAAAATCTGGAAGGCTCCTGGGGCCTTGTTTGGAGGCAGGTTTCCAGGTTTGTAATCGAAAGGGTACAATCAACAACTTCCCCAAGAGGATCTGAATGTTCAGCCTTAAATCTGGGAGCGTCATCAAAACCCTTCTCGTTCCATTTTCAGCATGTTTCCTTCTAGCCGTTCCTCTTAAGTGAAACCAGAAATTATCTTGAAAAACGAGAGCTGCTTGTCCAAAGCCTGCGGAACTGGGTGCTTCCACCCCACTTCCAACTGGGGGTGTAATTATGCTGTTTCTCCACTTAGGCACACAGCACCGAGCCTGGGCCACCCCAGAGACTCCTTTTTAATTTGTTTGTCACCTTTGGTTAATTGGATAAGCTAAGTGAAACGAAGTGGTTCTTAAAGTCGTTCCCTCAGTGACGTCACCGCACATATTCATCAGTGTGGCATCCTCCTGGACTGAGTAAAGGCAGAGGGACATAGGAAGATCCACCCTGTCCGTCTGCTCCTTTGCCGTACATAAACATGGTTCTGCACCATGCCTGTGTCCGAAGAGAGCCAGTTTAAAGCTCCTAAGATCTCTGGCTCCCTTAGCCATTTTTTCTTCCCACCCCCCATTGTCCAACTTAAGGTATAACTGACATGGCTTTTGGGCAGGACACTTGTGTTCAAGATTAGAGCAGACCCAACCAGGACCAGGCTGTGTTCGATGCAGTGGGAAATAAGCAGGCGTCTCACATAAGAGGGCTGGGAGATTAAGAACAAAGGCTCTAAAGAGAAACCAGGGATGGAGCTGGGGTTTGTAGTAGCTACAGCTTACATGATCTAGGGGCTTCTTTAAGAGTGGGCACAAACCACCAGCACTTTTGAGGCCAAGAGAAGAGGCTCACCAGAAGTTCAAGGCCAGCTTGGTCTATAAGCAAGCTCCAGGACAACCAGGACTACATAGAGAGACCGTGTCTCAAGAGAGGGAGTGGGGACACCAAGGAGTTGACTTGGTGGGTAAAGGCACTTGCCACAAAACTTGAAGACCTGGGTTCAGTTCCCAGGACCCACAGGTGGAAGGAGAGAACCAATTCTACACACACTGCAGTGGCACAGGCTCTCTTGCTCACACACACTGCATGGCACACATGGGCACGGTTCACACATACACGAAATAAGTGTCTTTTTAAAAGGAGGGAGAAAGTAAAAGTTATAAACATGAAACGTCATCATGGGCTGTGATCAGTGAGGGAGCTTCAATGCTCAGATTATGTTTTCTCCAGCTGTATTGCAAGTTGAAAGAGCAGCGTAGGGTATACAAACCTCAACTCAGAAATAAAAGGAGGAGGCCAACCTGGGGTACATAAAACCTCATCTCAAAAAGAAAAAGAAAAAAGAAGGACAGAAGGAAGAAAGGAAGAAAAGGAATGAAGGAAGGAAGGAAGGAAGGAAGGAAGGAAGGAAGGAAGGAAAGAAGGAAGGTCCTCTTCAATCCCAGACACCCTAAGGCAGGGCTTCCTAAGCTGGTCCCACTCACAACCCCTTTATACCACAAGAACTTTGCATAAGACTCTGAGTAGATAGGTCTGTAAAAATAGGTGCACAAATCAAATATTTTCCAATAATAAATCATGAGGAAATTTATCTTAAAATAATTCTTTGCTGTACATGTAAACTCACCATGTGTTAAATCTGTGCTGAGACAGGAGCTTGACTGTCCACCCAATGAATTCAGTTTTACCTGAGTGTTTGCTGGAGCAGGGTGGAGACCATGTTCAGTATTTTCAGAATTAATCGGTGTGCTGCTGCTACTAATCACCAACCCTGAGAACACTGTTTTATTGGCAGATGTGTGCTCAGACCATTTCAGAAACTGTTGGAAATTCTGCCCCAATCTCCAGCCAAAATTAATTTGTCTTTTTTTGATGATGATGATGATGAAATTCAAGTCAACTAAAATCGAACATCCCAACACAACATAATCCAAAGACAGAAAATTTTGATATTTACATGTTAAAGAATTGCAGTAGGAAAATACTCTAGCACCTAGGCATGATGGTGTATGCTTTAATCCCAGCAGGAGAAGCAGGGCCAGGCAGATCTCTGCAAGTTCAAGGCTAGCCTGGTGTACATAGCCAGTTCCTGGACAGCCAGGTCTACATAGAAATATCTTGTCTCAGAGAAAAAGAGAAATTAAACATCTTTGCCATCTGCGCAGAAAGCTTTAGATTTCCAGTGAACACACTGTGATTTATTTTGTGCCGTAGTAATGAACTGGGTGCTTCAGGAGGTGCTGGTTGGCACAGTCTGGTGCGATGATGTCCTATGCATCCCAGAGGGCTGTGTTCTCAGAGCTGAGACTGCAAGGAGGTCATGCATGATGCTGCCATACATGATGCTGCCACTGTCACACGCTGCTAAAACACACGTGAATTAAAAAAAATTAAAAATCGGTTGTTGTGCATTCAGAAGTCATCTTTCAAATTTTAAATCCCAGCTGTGTGGATTTGGATACGTTACCCAGCTGTTCTTGGCAGCGTTTTCATCTGATGAGTAAAAACAAGGGGATATGGACAGTTTGCATGGTGAGTGAGGCTTCCAAAGACGCAGCGTTCCTCACAGGACCAGCCTGAAAGGCTCCATAAGGCCCCCATCGTCAGGAGAGTGGGGGCTCCATGAGGCCCCTCAGAGCGTGGCTGTCGCTATGAGGTCCACTCAGTGGGCAGCAAAGGCTAGGCACTAACTCTGCTCTCCAAGCGGTTCCTTACACGTGCTCCTGCGTGGTGGCGTGTGTGACGGTGAACTCAGGTCTGTGCAGCTGTCATGTCCCCTAAGAGGACATCGAATGCACCCTTGCCAAACTGAGTGTCTCCCAAGACCTGACTCACTCTGAGGTCATAAAGCAGTTGCCTTAAAAACTGTCTTAATGTGCAGTTACAGGCCATTGCGGCAGGCCTGTGCAGGTCAGCCTTCCCTGAGTGAATTGTGTTTATCTGGCTTCCGTGAGGAGAGCACATACAATTACACTTTTCTCAATGCACAGGGATTGGATCAGTGCCAATAAAACAAAGAAGGCCGTTTGGGAACTATTAAATTCCACCCTGTGTACTCATACAGAACATTGCTGACTTGGATGCCACCGTGTCCTTGTGATATTGGTAACTATAGCTTTCATGTCGCTAGTTTTCATTGTTTTTTTTTTTTTTTAAATACAGGGCTTCATGTAGGCCATCGTGACCTCAAATTCTCTATGTAGCCAAGTATGACCTAAAACTTCTAATCCTCCTGTGTCCACCTGCGTAGTGCCCAGTTTTATGTGGTGCTTGGGGTAGAACCAGGGTCTCTTGAAAGCTAGGCAAGCGCTCATCCAACCGAGGTACAATTACAAAATTTTAACTTGGTATTCTAAGGACAGTTTTCTTTCCCTTTCCCCCTCTTGCGGACTCCCTCCCCTCCTTCCACTTCTCTCCTTTTCCCCATTCCTTTTTTTTTCTTCCAAGACAGGGTTTCTCCATGTAACAGTCCTAGCTGTCCTGGAACTAGCTCTTATAGACCAGGCTGGCCTCGAACTCACAGAGATCCGCCTGCCTCTGCCTCCCCAGTGCTGGGATTAAAGGCATACACTGCCACTGCCTGGCTCCATCCCTTCTTTTGTTGACTGCAACACACTTCTTTGTCTTGGGCTGGTTTTGCTCCCTGTCTGCAGCTCTCCTCAGCAGGGATCCTATGACTCTAGCATCCCCAACATCTCCAAGATGTCTCCAAGGCATCATCTTTACAGCTTCTAGGCCTCCATGCAGGGGCACCCCTGACACATGCCTGGCCTCAGCAACTTTCCTTAGTCTAGGAGGGAGATCCCATAACCCCTTTCTTCCAGCCTTGACCCTAAAGCCAGAACCATGTGGCCAAAGCTGCCAAGTTCTGCTGCTTGCTGGGGCTGGAGCATGGCCCCTTTGTTCAATTACATCTTCACCAGCTTTCCGTTCTTGCTGGTTTCCTTCACTGCCTAAGCTTGGCTGTCCTGAAACTCGATCTGTAGACCTAGCTGGCCTCTGACTTAGAGATCTGCCTGACTCTGCCTCCTGAGTGCTGGGATTAAAGGTGTGCACCACCACACCTGGTCCTAAATTTTCTTTAATCTCTTTTCACAAACTGGGAGCTTAGTTGATGGGATCTTGCTAAGCACTCCCTATATTCCACTTAGAATTAGGCTTTTCTTTAATCTCTCTCCTTGAGCCCAGGGTTTAGTTTCGTTTCACTTCCTGTTGCCCCCCCATTCTCCTTGAACTGTACACTTTGTATTTTTCCTTGCTCAGCTTGCTCCTTTTCATTATAGATCTTCCTAAGAGTGACCACTAATAACCACATGACTAGGCAGTTTTGAAATTTCCTCTGCCAATGCCATTAATCCAAAAACTCTTCACTTTAGCCTCAGGCAGACTTTTTGAACAAAGGCAAAAAGCAGTCATGTTCTCAGCCAAAATATCACAAGAACAATCTCTAGGTTACAATCTAAAATTCTTCTCCTCTGAAGCCTCTTGATCCAGACCCCCACAGTTCAAACCACCCCCAGCACCACTGTCTTCCATGTTTCTGCCAGGAACGCCCATTAAGTCCCACTTAAAACATTCAACTGCTTTTCTAATCCAAAGTCCCCAAATCCACATTCCCCCAAACAAAAGCATGGTCAGGCATATCACACCAACCCCTGGTACCAACTTCTGTCTTAGTTAGGGTTTCTATTGCTGTGAAGAGACACCATGACCACAGCAACTCATAAAGGAAGAACATTTAATTGGGTCTGGCCTATGGTTCACGGGTTTATTCCATTGTCACCATGGTGGGAAACATGGCAGTGTGCACGCAGGCATGGTGCTGGAGAAGGAGCTAAAATTCTGCATCCAGATCATCAGGCAGCAGGAAGTGAACTGGCTTGAGCTTCGGAGCCCCCAAATATGCTGCACATCTTCCAATAAAGCCATACCTACTACAACAAGGCCACTCCTAACAGTGCTACTCCCTATGAGCCTATGGGGGCCATTTTCTTTCAAACCACCACTCCTGGGATATCTGAGAGTCTGATAAACAAATGCAACTGGGCCAGGAGGTGGCGGCAACCCCAGCACTCAGGAGGCAGAGGCAGGCAGATCTTGTGAGTTCAAGCCAGCCCGGTCTCCAAAGCAAGTTCCAGGACAACCAGAGCTGATACACAGAGAAACCCTGTCTCAAAAATCCAACAAAACAAAGCAAAAACCAAAATGCAATTGGGTTTCCAGGAGCAAGAATCAGGTGGCTCAAAAGGAGGTGGGGAGGGGGCAGTGATTTAACTTTTCAGCAGCCGCCCTGGCCAGCCCAAAAAGCCACACCGAACAGAGACTGTGCTGCTGTGTAAACAGGACTCCAAGACCAAACTCCAGAGGACTGCTGGCCAGCCCTCCAGACCCTCCCATGCAGCGCTGACTAGGGAAACAGACTGGAATGTTCTGGTAATAACCAAAGTTAATTGAATTCTCTGAGGATTAATCAGAAAAACCTCAATCTTCCATTCTTAAGATGTTTTAGTTTAAATCTTGCCTAGCTGATAACATGGTCCTGTGTTCCTGACTCTAGTATCCTCTCACGCCACCATTGTGAGCTAAAAGTGGGACTTGCTCTTTACCATTTCTCCCACCCTCCTATGAGCTCAATAAATACTTGTCAAATTGAGGTGAGAAAAGCCATGAAAGGCAAGAGGGTGCAGAGTCTCCAACAGAGTAAGGGCTGGAATCTGGGCAAGTCTTAGAGCCCAGTGCCATGGCTGGCACTGAGGAAGCATTCACTCCGTGTCCACTAACTAACGTAATTAATGAGGTAAGGGTTGGAGCCAAGACTGAGTGGAACCAGTTCACCTAATTGTCCTCGTCTTTATCTGCATGAGGGTAGCTGGCAGACAGCCTTGGCTACTTGAGTGTGCTGAATCCATTGCAGAGAATCTGAGGCTTCCAAGCATTACATATTTAGATTCATTTAAAGTCATTATGCTTTTAGAAATCCTTGCAATCAAGCAATCTGCAAAGATGTCATAAGTACTTTAAAAAAAAATTATGTTGGAAGAGCCAGTGAAACTCTAACTCGTTCCTCAAGTTCGCTGCTCCCCACAGAATCCAGACCTGTAGGCTCACGTACTCCAACTGAACTGTACCCTGGCCCCAACAGACACTACTCATGCCCTCCCACTGAGCGGTACCCCAACCCCAACAGACTCTGCTCATGTTCTCCCACTGAGCGGTACCCCAACCTCAACAGACCCTCCACAGCAAGTGCTGCTCACCCAGCCTGCAGTTTCCTCAACGAACAAAACAAATTTGGCTGCTACAAGTGTGAATATGATCAAGACACAACTACAACTTGAAATGAAGTTCTAGTAGGGACACATGCCGGCCAGGTGGAACGCTGCAAAGAGGGGATGCCCATGGATGCCTTCTTCAACCTGCACCTCCAACTCACTGGTGATGCAGCCTCTAACGTGATCTCTCTCTCCTCTGTGTGTGTCTGTCTTTCTCTGTATGTGTGTGTGTGTGTGTGTGTGTGTGTGTGTGTGTGTGTGTGTGTGTGTCTCCTTCTTCCTCCCTCCATTCGGTGGGGGGATCTCATTATGTAGCCCCAGTTGGTCTTGGACTCTGGTTCCTCCTATCTTTGCTCCCCAAGTCCTAGCCTGAGGGCTGTTCCCCACCAGACTGTTTGCTATACAATCAGTGGCAACTTCTGATTTCCCAATGGCCATCTGCTCTCAGGGAGGAGGCTAGAGTATGTGCGGAAACCCCAAACGTTCCCCCAGGTCAGGAGCCTGGCACACCTCTGAATCTTCCTCTCACTCACCTGCATCTCACGTCTGACAGTACGGAGTCCTGTTTCACCCCCTTCTTCCTTGCTGACTCTAATTCCTGAATGCGGTTCTCCCCACCTCCCGCCTGGGTCTCCTAATAACCCCACACTGGCTTGCCAGCATCCTCTGGCTTCCATATCTGTGGTCAGACTAATCCTCCTAAAACACAATCTGAAAGAGTTCACTTCCAGATCAAAAACCTCCATCATCACCAGGCTGCCCACAGAACCAAGCCCAGCCCCGTGGCCGGCTACCCAGCATTGTCCCTGGCAGTAATTAGCCCCACTAACAGTTTTCCAGCCGCGTGGGTGGGAGATGAGTTCACCTACCTCCAACCTCAGGAGTAGGGCTGGGAGGCTTATGCTCCCCAATGCAGTTCTGTCCCCTGGTGCCTGACAACGGGCTTAGGAAAAGCCACTGAGCCAGGTCCCCGACAGCCAGCACCTTCTCAAGAGGATGACACGTGTCCCCAGCTGAAACACCAGCGTGAACTGTGGGCCTCCTGCCAACCAGTCTGGGCCACAGAGGCCATTCACTACCTGGACATGAACCAAGAGGCTGATAGTCCAAGGGCCACTGCCAACCATTATGGTTCTCAAAACAATTTCCGAAAGTCAATTTCTGAATCAAGTATAAATTATAAGCCACCTCTTTGTCGTGAAGAAGACGATCTCTTAGATAATGTTTTTGGCGTACTGATCTGAGTTAGGAAGGTGGATGAAATCAGAAGACACCTCCTTTGGAAGGAGATCAGAAAGTAATAACGTCCTTGCTGTGACTTTGAACTCCAGACTGCCTTTGCCGGAAGCCCGCCACACCTACTGACATCTCCCGAACACGCGGCTGATTCCCATCGGTGTGTCCCATGTTGAGCTGGGGCTTCTGTCACTTGCAGCTGAAAGCAGCCTGACTCACTCAGCCAATCTGTTCTCTGAAGACACGCACACGCCATCCCTCTAGTTCTTGACGTCCCGGCCAGCGTCCAGGTGTTTGCCAGACACCCATCATGCTTTGCCATGACTCTATAGGGCCTATGTACCCCTGGTGTTCTAGACAGGTGCTTGTCCAAGCCTCCACAGTCCCGTCTTCCTCGGTCATCCTGCTTCCTGAGCCACCAGAGTCCCTACAGAAGGCCATTAGAAAAGGATGTGGGTCTACCATGGCTCTTTCCTGGCTCTCAGAAGCCTCCAGTTACTCCCTGTGACGCAATCTTTTCACCTTCTTCTGACTGAGAACGACCTGGGCATATCTACAGACGGGGACTCTGCAAGGATTTTTTCCATGGACAGTTGTGTCGTGAGGGCTGTACCCTAATGAATGCCCATTGATGGATTTATCAGGTGGCGGCATCATAGGGAGGGGGCGAAAGAAAGGAGGCAGGACCCTATTGAAGCAATAGGTCGTGGGGGTTATCCATGGAGGTGGCAGCTTGCTTGGCGCCTTCCTGGATGTCTCCTTTCTCTCTCTGCTTCCTGGTCAAAAGTGAAGAACAGAGCCGCATCTCCCACCTCCACGGTGTTCTAACGACATCTATGAGGTCAAGCACCCGTGGGCTGCACGCTCTGAAACTGTGAGCTGCAGCAAGCCCTTCCTCCCTCAAGCTCATTGTCCAAGGTGGTTGCAGTGATGAGAGGAAGCTAACAGACCCCACCACGCTGTTTCCTTCTGTGTCTGCTCTGGTCATGTCTCCGCAGAGCTGTGGACTCAGTGTGTGGTCCCCGAGTGCTCCACTTCTGCAGTAGGACATCTTGACAGCATCAGCCAGGCTGGCTGTCCAGTGCAGACTTTCTAGGGACAACCCTGAAGGAGCTGCCATCCTTATTAGATCTAGGCTGGGGTCAGGTCTGTTCACTGTGGAGAGGTGGGGTGTGGAGTCCCTGTAGGCTGGTCCTCCACATAGCTGGGGGCAGCGGACCTGGGGAACTAGTAGCTGGGCCATGGAAAGAAAGCTGATCTTTCGGGGCTCTGACCGATCCTCCTGGCAGCATACTGTGGGTCCCATTTGTGCCCTGCCACGCCCACCTATCTGAGATCTTTTTTATTGTCTAAGTCCTCTGATATGTGCTTCTGATTTCCTCATCTTGACTGTAAAGCTCCCCAACAGCTGAGAGATGTCCTCAAGTGGCTAATAAAATGGCAGTGCCCCCTGGGCACTCACCAGGTTCTGCACAAGGTTCTCCCTGCTTCACCAAACCCGCAGCACCAGTTACCCCCACAGTCAAGCCTTGCATGAGGAAGCTGAAGCGGCTTCACAAGGCCGGTCCCAGGGTGGTGACTCAACTCAACTCCAGAGCCTGTCCTGTGGTGGGGGCTGTGTAGACGTCACACTGAAAAGGACAACCACAGCGCTGCCCTTGTGTTGGATGATTCTGTCTAGTTCATTCGATGAATGCTTTTTGGCCCAAAGCCACTTCTTCAGTTAGCAAATGACTGTCAGACAAATACCAAAGGAGCCCCAGATAATCCCTGTTCAAAGTCACCTCCTCCCGGCTGAAGCCTGATCATGGACCAGCACCCACCCAGATTTCTCTGGCACAGCTTTGCCTAAATGCCCATTTGCAAGATGGCTCTTGCGCACATGAGCAGTTGTTAGATGGCGTGCGGCCTGCAGTGCCAGCTGCTTCCATCGTCCCATAGGAAAGGGACATCCAAGCCTGGGTTCTCCCTGAATCTCCATGAATCCTGGTACTGGCCAATCCTCACAGAACCCCCATCAGTTAACCTCCGTCCCTCCCCTCCAGGTCCCTAGTGACACCCAGCCAGAGCCATCTGGGATTCCCTCTCCCTCAGCTCCCTGAGGTCCCCACCCATCTTCTCCCGAGACCTCCGAAGTGGAGAGCTGAGGACCACACAGGTCTGGATGGTTGTGAAGGGAGTTACCTCACGCCAGCCAGCCCTGGGTTTCTCCCTCTCTCCTCTCACCCGCATCCCCACAGGCCAAGTTCTGTGGATGGCCCAGACCTCCTTCCCCTCACCCTTCTGGCTCCACAAAGCTTTCCACTCCAGGTCACAGCCTTCTGCACCCTGCTTGGGAGTTGCTGGGAAATGGGAAGAGCCGGCCTCAGAAGAGGAAGCAGGGGCTCAGCTGACGGTGCCTAACAGTGGAAGGCATGTCTCAGGCTGGAAAAACCAGCCGGGAGCTCCTGGCCTCCACCCCAGTGAGGCAGTGGGGAGGCTGGAAGCAAAGTCTGGTGAAAGGGGAAGGGCCTCACGGGGAGAAAGACCCTCTCTTCATCCCTCTTTTCTCCCTAGCACATCCTGCTGAACCCCGTGGCAACCAAGCCTGCCCCTCCCCGGTATCAGGCATCCTGGAGCTGGACACCAGGCTATGCCCATGGAGCAGTAAAGCCATTAACTTCTGCCTGCCTTGCAGGTCAACAGCAGCACCTGAGTCCGCTAAGGCTCCTTTCCCCCCAACAGACCAACGTTTGCTAAGCAGGCACACAAGGACCTGAGAACTCACCTTGTCTAACATTGTCTTTTTCTGGTGGAAGAAACAGACGATCTGCGTCCTGGTGTTTTTACAATACAGCTGCCTCCCCTTCACCACCCCCAGTAGAGGCCTCCACAGGGCTGACAGGGGTGCCAGCCTGCAAGGCATAGGTTGCATGAACACGTGGACCTGAATTTAGCCAAGAACTCCTGTTTAAAAAGCTACATGTGACAGTGCATACGTGTGATGCTGCACACCTGTAATCCTGGCATCAGGGAGCCGGGAGACCGGTGGATTCTTGGGGTTCAGTGGTCATCCAGGTTAGCCTACTTGACAAGTTCTGGCCTGTGAGAGAACCCACCTCAAAAAATGATGTGGGTGGCACCTGAGGAATGATACCCAAGGTTGATTCACATGTGGGCACACATATGTGCGCACACGCACACACACACACACACACACTCATAGGCCCACAAGGAGTTCTTCCACAAAGCTCTGACCAAGCTTTGATCTCATCTCTTCAGGTCTGCTCAGGTGACACTGTCTGTGGTCAGTGAAGCGGCCTCAGTGCCCCTGTCACACACAACACCCGGCCTTTCTACCGTCCCCTGCGGTGTTGCACTTCCACCTCCAGGATGCAGCACTCTGGGCTGACAGAGACACATTGGCAACACAGTCTCGTGCTGCATGCGCTCCCCTGTCCCCTAGGCCAGATGCCTTTGTTCCCTCTGGGCCTCAGGACATTTTCAGGGGGTTTCCATCCTCCAAGAAGCTGCTGGATGGGGTCTGTGGCTTCCCTCTAGGAAGACCACAGAAAGACTCTTTATCTGCTACCCAAAGCTAACAGGCTGCCATTTTGAAATCTCAACAAATATAAGTCCAGAACCTTTCAGGCTCTAGTTCAGGGGTTCCCAACTTGTGGGTCTGGACCCCGCTGGGGACTGAATGACCCTTTTACAGGGGTTGCTTATCAGATGTTTGCATGATGATTCATAGCAGTAGCAAAATTACAGTCATGAAGTAGTAACAAAATCATTTTAGGGTTGGGGGTCACCACAACCTGAACAACTGTATTAAAGGGTCACAGCATCAGGAAGGGTGAGAACCACTGCTCTAGCGAACACCCAAGTGCTCCTTTGCCGTCTCTGAGAGGAGCTGGCCGGTGATGGGGTCAAGAAGGATGAGAAGTAAGGTGTTGGGCTCACATTCGGACGACCCAAGGAAGAGTGAGGTTGCATACCCCAAGATAAGGCTGTTAATCGTGCCCATGCAGCCCTTGCTTCCTGAGCCAAGCTATGGAAGCTGAGTCAGCAGATGGAAAGGTTCACAGAGGAAGTAAGGGCCAAGGGCCGTGAGGTCACGCTTGTGAATAACCTCTAGTTGGTGCCTGAGCACGTGATCTCCCAGCGGGTGCCTCCCTGCTGTCATAAACTCCAACTCCACAACCAGAACTCAAAGCTCTTCCCACTTCCTTTATCCTCATCCCCTTTGCTAAGCCTGAGGACGGCTTCGTCGGGAAGGCACATGGACGCCTTGGTGGACCTAACTAACTGCACGCCGGCTCCTGGGATGCTGGTCCGTTTGGTTTGTATTGTGATACTGAAAGCAGCTTGGGGAGGAACATTTATTTCAGCTTATATTATAGTTCATCACTGAGAGAAGCCCAGGCAAGAAGTGGAGCAAAGACCAGAGAGGGTGCTGTTTACTGACTTAATTCCTTGGCTTGCTCAGCCTGATTTCCTCTGCAACCCCGCAGTGGCACAACCCTCAATGGACCGGGCCCTCCCACAACCACCATTAATCAATGAAATGCCCCACAACTAGCCTGCGGGTCAATCGGATCGAGGCATTTTCTCTGTTGGTGTTCCCTCCTGCCAAATGGCTCTAGCTAGTGTCGAGTTAAAAACAAACACAAAAACCACCTAAGCAGTACAGATGGCTTCCCAGTGTGTCCTGGGTACACGTTATCAAACCCAGGCTCTGTGCCGGTCTGTTTACATATTACCTCATCCTCACAGCAACCGCAAGAGGCCAAGACTCTGATAACATACAGATGAAGGATCAAGACTGAGCAGAGTTAGATTGAACCTTCTGCTCCAGGGGTCCTAGCCACTGTCAGTTGTCATGAGTCTGTGCGGGAGGCTTCTGCAGTTTCTTTAACATAGCTAACGATGTCTATTTCACAAACAAGGAAACTGAGGCTCAGAAGGACCAAATCTAAATCTGCCTAAATCTGCCCTGACTTCTGCCTCCCTGGGAGCAGACCTGATGTGTGGACCCCAATTAGGGTCTGGAAGTCAGGGTAGCCAGTATCTAGGAGGACCCTGCACCTTCATCCTCCTAGGAAAGGACAAGTCAGGAGGAGTAAGAATTGAAGAGTGGCCGAGGGGGGCATTGCTGTGACCGATCCTGTGGCCACATGAGCTTGCTGTTAGCCTCAGGTTTGGCCAGAGTGGCTTCAGAGATGACCACAACACAAACATTCTGTAACTCACTTCTAGAAAATGGACCATTTAACCCACTGGAGTGGGCATGACTCACACACAGGATGCCCCAGCAAGCATTTTGAACCTCAGGTTCCTGAGATGCTGTGAGTGGTGGGATCGTTGAGAATCAAGGATGTTTGATTACCAGATAAGCTTTCTCGAGAGCCTGTTTCCCCAGCCACCCCATCAAAAATGACCCTGTGAAGAGTTTATAATTTTTCTGATGTCAAAGGTCATTGTTCCACCCAGACAGGTTTGTCAATTAACTATTTTAAAGGTAGGGCTGTTGCTACCTTTAAGATCAGCAGCTGCTGTGCTCTGCTTATGTACAGCCTAAATGATTGGTGACTGTTTGTTTAATATTTTTCTCAGAAACATGCAGGAGTTTAAGGGTTGTTTCTGAGACTGGAGTTAATCTGGGTATTCCATTGCTGTAACAAATCACATCCCCATAAATTCATCATTCTGTCAGCCACATATGCCTTTAATTTTCTTCTCTGTCCTTTAGGCCCCATATATCGGACCCATCTTGTGCCTTGTTTTAATTGAGATAAAGTTCCAATCCCTAAAAACTGAGAATGGCCTCCTGAAGAGGCCAATATGGATGCCAAGATTTTGGTGCAATTATTATTACATCTGCCCCTGTGTCTATCTTAACCTCAATTGCCATGCCATTTATTCATATTTCTAGTTTTTGGCCTTTGGTCATTTATAGAAGTTGGCCAAAATGTTTGCTTTATGTTTTCTCGATTTTTGTCTTATCTTCTAAAGCTGTTCTGTCATTCAGAGCAGTATGGATACCACAATAGGTATTAATACCATAGCAGGTATTAAGTCTTTTAATTGTTTTGTGGAAGAATTTCCCCAATGCTGACAGGGAATGGTTGAACCAGATTTGATAAGGGGGCCTGCAAGAGGCCCTCTATGGTGTTTCCTGATAGTGGAGGGTTATCTTGCCTGTCCCTTGCTAATCTGCATTCATGAGTCCAGTATCGGCCTTTGCCACACCTTCTGCATATTCTAGAAGGCTGGGGCTTTCTGTTTGGATTATCTCTGGGAAAAAAAAATATTGTTCCTAGGGACACCTTACTCACAGTCCCTTTTCAGATTACCTGGTTTACCAAAATTAAAATCTAACCCTTTGAGTTTTCTTAAAAATTTTAGAAGTCACTTCTCCTATCCAAATATCATCATCAGCATGAGATCCAATATCAGCTGTATTTCTAATCCACTCATCTATGGGTGCTGATCTTGCCTTTAAAGGCTGATCACCCTTTTACATTCTGAATTAGCATTTTCAGAAGCCAAATATTTAATTAATATTTGTCTATCTTCTGGATCTGATATCATTCTACTTACAACTGAAGTCAGTCTTTGTAAAAAAAAAATCAGTGAGGGCTCCTTTGGGCCTTTTATAATTTTTTTAATTTGGGCCTTTATAATTTTAGTAAGTGGCTCAGTCCTCTTTCCTGATTCTTCAGTCTTGTCCCAAGCATTCAAAGCTGCTCTACAGCATTGGGCCAAGGTATGATCGTCAAATGTAATCTGTCCACATCAGCGTAATGGTCCTCACTGAGGATTTGATCTTGGGAAATCTCATAACCTCTAACCCTACCTCACTGTTCAATGGCTATAGCTTTATCTCTCCACCAGTTTCTCTCCTGCAACTGAGGACCAGCTTCCAATATGGCTGTAACTAAATCTTTTCAATCTTGTGGAATAATTCTGTTCTGAGTGAACCATGAATTTGACATCTGCTTCACAAAAGACGAATGCATGCCATAGGAAACTATTGTTTCCTTAAATTTCTTCAAATCTAACGTTTCTATAGGTTCCCAGTTCTGCATAGCCTTGGGGGTACCTGTCATCTGGTGGTCATTCTCGAATAGTAAATGGATAAATTAAGGTTGGTTTTCTAATACCCTTGGGCCTCTCCTCTTCAGTTTCATAATGCAATAGTGTGGTAACTTCTGTGCTAAAGTCCTCTGTCTGTGTGTGAATATTTTTCTTAGATCCATTAGTCTGTCTTTCTGAGGATTTTATCTTATCAATTTTTCATATTTGGCACTGATATCAAACAAATTTCTTAGGGATAAAACAAGAGTTACCAAACTGATAGTGATTATAATCGATATTATGTAAATACCAGCTAAGTTAATTATCCCTTCATTTAATTGTTCCATGTTTAAATCATCCATTGTGGAATCATAAAAAAAAAACAACCTAATTCCCTCGATTATAATATTGTTTCCTATTTTAACATGGAGAAAAACTAATTTTTTTTTCTTTTTGGTTTTCAAGACAGGGTTTCTCTGTAGTTTTGGAACCTATCCTGGAACTAGCCTAGCTCTTGTAGACCAGGCTGGCCTCAAACTCACAGAGATCTGCCTGCAGTGCTGGGATTAAAGGTGTGCACCACCACCGCTCAGCTCCTTTCCTTCCTTCCTTCCTTTCTTTTTTTTTTTTTTAAGTAATTCTCCCCTTTAAGAATCCCCAGGTGTCTCACCAAATCTGCTGACGATGACCGTGAAGTGACACTGGCTGTCGCTGTGGAGCACGGCTGGGCAGAGAATGCAAGTGGTGCCCAGCCTGGCTGAGGGCAATTGCCTTGCTCACGTGTAGCTGTGAACTGAGAACGTGTGGCCATTGCCACAATAGAAGCCTGAGGGTATTGAGGTGGCTCACCTAGGGTGGCAGCACCGGAGGAACGGGTCCAGGAGAAGCCCGCAGTTCACAGGAAGACGGAGCCAAGGAGCCAGCTATCTGAAGAGCAGACATGGGGGAGGGGGAATCTGCAGAAGGCAGAGCTGGCGGGCGTCGGTCGTGGGCGGTGTTTGGAGCCCAGGCACCTGTGGAGTTTGGGGCCTGACAGCTGGGGCTGCTCTAGAGAGGCTGCAGCGGGAAAATCCTAGACTCACTCAGAGGGCTTGGGCAAGGGAGGAAAAGTCAGCCGACTCTGGTGGCTGTGACTGCAGCTGCCCTTGCCAGTAGCAGCTTCAGCGGCTGCAAAGCCAGGAGCGAGTGGCTATCATGTGATTTTGTGCCCTGAGTAGGATGCCAGGTGAAGAGTTTAATTATTCTTTATCAATAAAAAATCAGGAGTCAGACATTGGGGTAAGAACCTGAATGACCAGAGAAGCAGTAGAGAAACCAGGACCTCCTATCTCTTCCATTTCTCCACCCAAAAGGGCTGAGATCCTCTCTCAACCTTGCCTTACTACTTCCTGTCTCTCTGTCCTTAGTCCTTCGAGACCTCTATAGTTAATTTGGGTCAGCTAGTGGCTAGTTTTGCCCTTTGACTCAAAGCAAACTTTATTGTCAGAATATAATCAAAATATCATACAATAACCCTGGCTAGCTTTGCCTTGATTCCCCCCCATGGCTCTTTCCTCTAACTCTAACTCACATCAAATTGTGAATATTAACCCATTTCTTTCCTCCCTGATTCCTATGAGAAAGAAAGCAAAAGAACACAGCCCTAATTGGTGGTGGTGACACACACCTTTAATCCCAGCACTTGGGAGGCAGAGGCAGATGGATCTCAGTGAGCTTGAGGGCAGGCTGATCTATAGAGTGAGGTCCAGCACAGCCAGGAGTCTCAACTCACCCCCCCTCAAAAGGACATAGTCTTTGCCCTCTTTTCCTGAGGTTAGCACCGTAAGACACTCCTCGGGTTGGGGAGAAGGCTGCGGTGAATCCCTAGCTCCTGCATAAACTATCCCTTGTGACTCCACAGATGGAGAGACGGAGAGAAGCAGATTTCTGGGGCTGGCACAACTTTGTGGGATCCAGGCCAACGAGAAACCTTGTCTCAAAAACCAAGATGGTGCCCATGAGATGACTCAGTCAGTAAAGGTACCTGCCACCAAGCCTGACAACCTGGGTTCAATCTCCATGACCCACATGGTGGGCAGAGAGAACTGACTCACGCAAGTTGTCCTCTGACCTCCACGTGGGTGCCTTGGAAAGTGTGCGCTCACACACATATATACACATGCACATAAACATGGAAGAAAACCAAGGTGGGTTAATTCCTGAAGAAAAACACATGAGGTGGTCCTCTGGCAAACACATGCGATACATAGGTGTGCATGCACACACACACACACACACACACACACACACACACACACCACTGAATGAGTAGTCACTGAGGAACTCTCCTGAGAGGCTGTGCACGTGTGACTGTCTCCCATGTAAGAATCCAGAGCTCTCTGGGGATGCAGCTCCCCACTCAGCATTCTCCAAAGGGCCCTCTAAGCCCTGCTGCTTCCAGAAGAGGCAGGCACTGGAGCACGGGAGGAGCCTTGGTTGAGACCAATTACAGAAGAGACAGAATCCCCACCCAAAGAGAACTCTCCTCCTTGAGAGTTTCCTCATAGGGTTGGGGTAGCTCTGCTACCAGGCTTGGAGCTGAGGGACACTTTCCGGAAATTATGGGACAATCGCACCTAAGCCTGCCAGCCCTCTGGGTTCATCATTCCCAGAGGATTAGCTAAGCTGAGCATGGGCAGTGGGCAGTTGTGGCAAATGTTTTTTTCTCAAGATCCATTGATAATGAACCCCTGGACATGTTCAGGTAGAAGGGGGCTCTCTTTGTAGAGGGTTGGGTTGCCAATCACCCGGAATTCCCTAGAACAGGAAGCTTGATTCTCAGCTCATGGTTCCCACCGTTGTAGAGATTAAAGACTTCCTGTCAGAGAGAGCAACTCTCCTGAGCCAAACAGTGGTGATGCTTGGCTTGCCGCCATCCTGTTAGGCTAGCTTTCTATCAAGGCTGGAGCAACTGGCTCCCCCTTCAGCTAACCCACATGAGGCAAAATCCAGGCCAAAACCAGCCCCCTAGGGAGCATGGTGCTTGAGCATAAGAGCTTTCTTGGCCTCCTCAGCAGAGTCCACTTTTTTGAGAGCAGCTCCGTGGCATAGCCAGAGGAATGGACCGAGGCCCTTGCATGCTTGGTTTTGCAAAGGCACCCGGAGAATGTCTGCTATGTGTTAACAGAGTGGAAGGACCTGCTGGGTACCCAGACCAGGAGAAACCAAGAAGTGGAAAGGTCCCTGCCCCTTGAACTGGCCACATTTGCTCCACCAGGAGCCTGAACTAGCTAGATCTTGGACTCCTGGGCTGGTGGCCCCAAACTGATTTAAGTCACTTACAGTTCTTGATAAGGAGGCAGAACTCAGGAGCCTCCCCAGGCTTTCTGGCTGTATAAACCTAGAGGTCTGCATTTCTTTTCTTCTTTTCTTTTGTTTGTGTTGTTTTTAAAGATTTCATTATGTACATAATGTTTTTGCCTGCGTGTATGTCTGTGCACCGTGTGTTAGGACTCAGGAATTATGCTGGCCTCTGTCACCTGGCAGGATGCACTCAGGCAGTACCCTGGCCAGCCCAGGGTCCTATGGCTGCTACATCCCTACATAGTCTGTAAGCAGATGCAGATGCAAAAGGTCCATTCATTCATTCATTCATTATTTTGTTTTGTTTTGTTTTTTTGTTTGTTTGTTTTTTTGAGGCAGAGTTTCTATGTAGCTTTGGAGCCTGTCCTGGAACAAGCTCTTGTAGAACAGGCTGGCCTCAAATTCACAGAGATCCGCCTGCCTCTGCCTCCCAAGTGCTGGGATTAAAAGCATGTGTCACAATCCTTTCCTTTTTTTAAGAATTACTTTTGTTTATGTATATATATATTTCCCTGTGTAAATGTGTACACATGTGTACACATGCCTTAAGAAGCATGGAGGAGTCAGTGACCAGATCCAGAGTCAACATTCTCCATGGGAACAGGTACAAGGGAGTAACTGCTGAGCCAGTGAGACAGAGACAGAGACTGCTGAGGGTCCGGATGTGAATCCGGGACCTTCAAGGGAGTAGACCTAAGCCAACACCCCAGTGGGTCTGGGTGAGAGACTAGGACCTCCTAGGAACTAGGCCAGATCTAGGACATCTGTCAGCCTGGGCGTGCGTGAACCTGGGTCCTCTTAGGGAATAGGCAGGATTCAGAGATCTCGGCAGGCCAGGCACGGCACGAGTCTGGGACCTCAGAGAGAGTAGGCCTGAGCCAGGTTCCCTGTGGGTTCAGGCATTGGTCTGGGACATCAACGGGAATAGGCAGGAACCTCGAACCCCTGTGGGTCCCAGCACGAGTCTGACACCTCTGAGGAAGTAAGCAGGTCCCCTACAGGTTTGGGCGCACCCAAGCCTGGGACCTTCAAGGCAATAGACGGGAACCAGAAACCTTTCCAGGTCCAACTCCAACCCAGGGACTTCTGCAGAAAGGAATCCAGACCAGGATTTACAGATACAGGTCAAAGCCAGTAACGGAAGCCAAAGTTGCCCTGAGGCAAGGAACTCCACCTTGGCCAACAAATTCCACAAAAGTGGAACTGAAGGAGATTCCTAGGACAGAGAGGCCTGGAAGAAACAAGCTCCACCGGGAGCAGAAACCAGGAGCAAATCCAGCCCTGGGACACTGGCAGACTAGGATTGAACCAACCACCGGACTCAGAGTTTGCGATCTCCACTGGAACCAGAGTGGGGCTGAACCAGTTACCTAAGACACAGAGAGAACAAGCTCCACCAGGAGCAGAAGCTAGGAGCAAACCCAGTCCCGGACACGAGCGGATCAGGATTGAACCAGCCACAAGATTCAGAGTCAGTGATCGCCACCAGAACAGGTATAACAAACGGGGTAACTAGAACTGTGACACTGACTGTACCATGAGGAAAACCATCTCAGCTTTGGTTTCACTGGCACCTAGAAGATTATTCAAGCCCCAACCACACATATTAGGGAAAAAGATGAGTAGAAAAGGTAAGATCACATGCTACACCACAAAGAGCAACACAATACCAGTAAAACCTAAAGACCCTACAAAAGTAAGACCTGAAAAACCAAATATGGATGAACCAGAAGAAAATGATCTTAAAAAAATAACCTTAAGAGAATGTTTGAAATTCTTAAAGATGAAATGAGAAATTACCTTAGAGAAATGGAGGAAAAAAACAAACAAAAAATTGGAAGATATCAGCAAATCACTTAAAGAAAACTAAGAAAAAGAACTCAAACATATAAAAGCAACTATTTAGGAATTGAAAACTGAGATAGAAACAATAAAGAAAACACAAGCCGAAGGAATTATAGAAACAGAAATCATGAGAAAAAGACCAGGAACCACAAATGCAAGCATGAACAACAGAATACAGGAAATGGAAGAGAGAATCTCAAGCAGTGAAGATACAATAGAGGAAATAGACTCATCAGTTAAAGAAAACATTAAATCTAACAAAAGCTTAACCCAAAATATCCATGAAATATGGGACACCATAAAAAGGCCAAATCTTAGAATAATAGATATAGAAGAAGGAGAAGTTCAACTCAAAGGCACAGAAAATTTATTTAACAAAATCATAGAAGAAAACTTCCCCAGCCTAAAGAAAGATATACCTATGAAGATACAAGAAGCTTACAGAACACCAAATAGACTGGATCTAAAAAAAAAAGTCCTCTCACCACATAATAATCAAAACACGAAACATATAGAGTAAAGAAAGAATATAAGAGCTGCAAAGGAAAAAGGCCAAGTAACATATAAAGGTAGACCTATCAGAATTACACCTGACTTCTCAGTGGAGACAACGAAAGCCAGAAGGTCATGGTCAAGCATTATGCTACATTAAGAGACCACGAATGCCAGCCCAGACTCCTATACCCAGCAAAACTGTCGATCATCATAGAAGGACAAAACAAGATATTCCATGACAAATATAGATTTCACCAATACCTAGCCACAAACCCAGCCCTACAAAAAATACTAGAAGGAAAACTCCAACCCAAGGAAGATGGCTACACCACCAGAAACACACACAATTGATGATCTCATTACAGCAAATCCCAAAGAAGAAAGAAAATGTACAAATTAACATCACCAATGATAAAACTAAATTAACAGGAGATAGCAACCACTGGTCATTAATATCCCTTAATGTAAATGGACTCAACTCACCTATAAAAAGGCACAGGTTAACAAATTGGATACAAAAACAGAATCCATCTCTCTTCTGCATAGAAGAAACACACCTCAACCTCAAAGACAGACATCATCTCAGAGTAAAAAGTTGGGAAAAAAATATACCAATCAAATGGACCTAAGAAACAAGCCAGTGTATCTATCCTTTTTTTCCCATGATATTTATTGAGCTCTACATTTTTCTCTGCTCCCCTCCCTGCCTCTCCCCTCCCTCCTTCAACCCTCTCCCAAGGTCCCCATGCTCCCAATTTATTCAGGAGATCTTGTCTTTTTATACTTTCTACTTTCCACATAGATTAGATCTATGTAAGTCTCTCTTAGTGTCCGTATTGTTGTCTAAATTCTCTGGAATTGTGGTCTGTAAGCTGGTTTTCTTTGCCTTATGTTTAAAAACCACCTATGAGTGAATACATGTGATAATTGTCTTTCTGTGTCTGGGTTACTTCACTCAAAATAATGCTTTCTAGTTCCATCCATTTTCCTGCAAAGTTCAAGCTGTCGTTATTTTTTTCTGCTGTGTACTACTCCATTGTGTAAATGTACCACATTTTTCTTATCCATTCTTCGATCAAGGGGCATTTAGGTTGTTTCCAGGTTCTGGCTATGACAAAGCTGCTATGAACATAGTTGAACACATGTCCTTGTGGCACGACTGAGCATCCTTTGGATATATACCCAAAAATGGTATTACTGGGTCTTGAGGAAGGTTGTTTCCTAATTTTCTGAGAAATCGCCACACTGACATCCATAGGGGTTGTACCAGCAATGCAGAAGTGTTCCCTTTTCTCCACAGCCTCTCCAGCATAAGTTGTCATCAGTGTTTTTGATCTTGGCCATTCTTACAGGTGTAAGATGGAATCTCAGAGTTGTTTTGATTTGCATATCTCTGATGACTAAGGATGTTGAACATTTCCTTAAGTGTCTTTCAGCCATTTTAGATTCGCCTGTTGAGAGTTCTCTGTTTAGGTCTGTGCTCCATTTTTTTATTGGATTGTGTTCTTTTGGTGTCCAATTTCTTAAGTTCCTTGTATATTTTGGAGATCAGACCTCTGTCTGATGTGGGGTTAGTGAAGATCTTTTCCCATTCTGTAGGCTGTCGTTTTGTCTTGTTGACCGTGTCCTTTGCTTTACAGAAGCTTTTCAGTTTCAGGAGGTCCCATTTATTAATTGTTTCTCTCAGTGTCTGTGCTGCTGGGGTTCTATTTAGGAAGTGGTTCC